>JABFQC010006094.1:0-11051 GCA_022817085.1 Psilanteris sp. ZL-2020 | reverse complement strand
GTGTATAATTGCAGCAGCTTCTAAAAAGGATAAAGCAAGTTCCATCATCAATATGGGAGTGAACATTCTGAAGAAGCTTTATCAGTCTAAAGACGATTCAGTAAGAGTTCGAGCTCTCGTTGGTTTGTGCAAACTTGGCAGTTCTGGTGGTAGCGATGCCACAATTCGTCCTTTTGCAGAAGGAGCTACAAAGAAACTTGCTCTGGCCTGTCGTAATTTTTTGATTAATATAAAGAAGAATAATGATATGAAGAAGTGGGCAGTTGAGGGTTTGTCTTATTTGACATTTGACGCAGAAGTTAAGGAGCAGTTGGTTGAAGACAAAGAAGCATTGGAGTCAATGATCGAATTGGCTAAAACTGGCGATCAGTCAGTGGTCTATGGAGTGGTTACTACTCTAGTTAATCTATGCAATGCGTATGATAAACAAGAAATGATTCCAGAAATGATCGAACTGGCAAAATTTGCTAAGCAACATATTCCAGAGGAGCATGAATTCGATGATGTTGATTTCCTTAATAAACGATTAGTGGTGCTGGCGAAAACTGGAATCACAAGTGCGTTAGTGGTGCTTGCAAAGACTGACAGTAAAAATACTAAGGAACTGATTAGCAGGGTGTTTAATGCTATTTGCAGTCAACATGAAGTTAGGGGTATTATTGTACAACAAGGTGGAGCTAAAGCACTTTTACCTTTGGCATTAGATGGTACTGATAAAGGAAAAAAACAAGCTTCACAAGTAAGTAGATGCCTTATAAAATTGATAGTAATTTTTGAAATATATATTTTCATAAAACAGAATTTTATTAATAACTATAAATTTATATGTATTAATATTTATATTCATTATAAACAAAATTTTTTTACTTTATTTTCATTGCAGGCTCTTGCCAGACTAGGAATAACTATTAATCCAACAGTGGCTTTCCCAGGTCAGAGAATCATGGAAGTAATCCGACCTCTTCTCAATTTATTAAATCCTGAATGTGCAGCCCTTGAAAACTTTGAGGCTTTACTTGCATTATGTAATTTGGCAGGAGTAAATGACGATATTCGTAAGAGGATTGTTAAAGAAGGTGGCTTCCAGCTAATCGAACATTATATGTTTGAAGATCACGAGCATCTGCGTCGTGCTGCTACTCAAGTCATAACTAATTTAATTATGTGCGAAGAGGTGGCAAAAATGTTTGAAGGTAAAAACGATAGAGTCAAATTTCTTGTTATTTTGTGCATGGATGAAGATATGGAATTGAATAAAGCTGCAAGTGGCGCCCTCGCAATGTTGACGTCTACAAATGAAAGTATTTGCGAAAAAATCTTTGAATCGAAGGATTGGCTTGAATCGATTCATTATTTGTTAGCAAATCCTGATGAGGATTTGCAGCACAGAGGGGTATTCATAGTTTTAAATATGATAAAAAGCAAGAAAGAAGTAGCGGAAAAAGTTATCGAAACTGATATTTTGGAGATTTTAATGGCTTTAACAAAAAGTGAAGAAGTTAAAAGCCAAAAGGTGAAAGATTTGGCGCAAAAGGCACTTGAGCATGCAGCCAAAATGGAGTTAATTCAAAAGAACGAAGCCGATGAACAAGCAGTGGTACCACCTGTGGAAGAAACTGCAACTCCTCAAGAGTCAGCTGATTGAATTAGATAAGTGAACGATGGAGTCAAAGATAATTAACTATTTTGTAAAATAACACTCACCTGTGATAAGATATACACAGTGGGCTACAATTGAACTACTTTAGTACTAAAAGTTTTTGGTGTTGATACTTAGAGGTATATCAGTGAAATACTGATAAATAAAAGCAATGTTTATTTTCTTTTTTATATAAATAAATCTTATAAATAATATTTAAGACATGTTGTTTCTAAAATAAAGATTTATAAATGTTATACAAAAATATTAATAAACAAATTGCTTTTAATTATACAGACATAAAATAAATTATGATTATATAGCTTCGAAATATTTGATTAATCATATATATAAATATATGATGACTGAAATCTAAAATACTAAAATATTATGTATGGATAAAGTTTATATATACTAAATATTCTTGCAATAATAAACAATAGTATATATTTATACCATGTATTTTATTCATATATAATTATAATAAAATGAATTATTATAATAGAAACTAACAATTTCTATTTTCTTATGTTAAATTAATTACGAATGTATAGTGCAATCAATAAAAAAATACAAATTTAATCATTTTAATGTACTTTTTAATAAATCAAAAAGTAAACAAAATGTTTAACGTTATTAAACGGAATAATTAAAAAATTTGTAATTATGTATATAAAAGCTTATTCATTTTCATAATATTCTTTCTATTATTATTATTAATAAATTAATTATAAAACATTAAATTAAAAGATACGAAAACACTCTAATATGTAGAAATGATACATATGAATATGTATAAAATAATAAATTATAAAAAAAGAAAAACTAAATAATTGAATATTAAAAAAATCGTAATTCTTTATTTTACTAACTGATGTATAATGTATTTGTATTTCAATTATGTATTTCATTATCGAAGTGTAGTTTAACTTATAAACAAATTTTAAAAAAATCAGTTGTACTAAATTATTATTGATTAATGTTATTTATTATATAAATTAAACTTATATATATTAAATAAATGAATAATTAATTACAATAAAAAAACGGTTTTTTAATTTTACGTTACAAATTAAATTATTTACAAGTATTGAGCTTTTTGCTTTTCTTTAAGAATATTAATAATGACTTTTTATTGACAATTTTACAAAAAACATTTTTTTACAATTATTAATTACTTAAAAAAGATTATTTATTTATTCAGTTATTAATTATAGTTAGTGTATTTAATATATCATCTTAATGAAAGAATACTGTTATATTATTATACGAATAATAATATGTTAAACTTACTTGTATTATACTTATTTCATATTCATATTATAATATATATCCTTCCTTAGTTTACGTCTCTCCTTTAATAGCTTTAACTCCTTTACCTATATCCCTTCTTAACTATTTAATTGACATCATCCCCTTGAACCAGGGTTGAATATTGGTTGGTAATTTTAAATTACTGAATATTTTGTGATTATTTAATAACACAGGAATTAATTATTCCAAAATACTATTGTGTCCTACGCTACTATTTGAACTATTATGAACTTCGACAATTTAATAGTGTAACATATAAAAACCACACACATTAGATCTTATTTTTTCCAATCTTGACGATATAAAAATAATAGAAAAAACAAATTTGCCCTTCCTATTGACCCATACCACCCACCATTAAATATTTATTCAGAATTTACTACTTCAAGTTTGGATCAATCCCAAAATTCTCATGCTTATTTCTATAGCTATGCTCGCGCTGACTATCTGGTAATAATTAGATTTTTTAATAGTATTGGCTGGAATATCTTATTACTAATGATTTATTTAAAGTAATTAAATAAAAAAATTGTTAATCTCTAGGTTTTATAAAATAATTTATTCTAGCTGCTGCATGAAGTTTTGAGCTTCTCACTTCAATTGCAAGTTGAGGTGCAAATTCCGGTTTATATTGACCTCTCTCTGAGCTTGAGTGAAGTTTTTATTGCCATCTATAATGTGAAAGATAAAGGATGTGTGCGTCTGGGTGGTATACCAAACATATTTTGGAAGAATTCAGTATACGAACTGGCTTATCCTATTTGGCTGATTTTTATAAAATTGTTACATGAAGGAATATTTCCACAGGTCTGGAAAAGGAGCATTGTCTATCCTGATTTTAAAATTGGGTGTAAAAAAACGCCAGAAATTATAAATCTGTATCTGTAATAAA
Source organism: Psilanteris sp. ZL-2020 (assembly GCA_022817085.1). Classification (NCBI taxonomy): domain Eukaryota; kingdom Metazoa; phylum Arthropoda; class Insecta; order Hymenoptera; family Scelionidae; genus Psilanteris; species Psilanteris sp. ZL-2020. Next base: position 7,206 of record JABFQC010006094.1, on the reverse strand, counting down.
TTCTATCTCTAAGCTATTTGAAAAATGGTAGTTACTAAACTCAGTAAAGTCATAAACAAAGCCTTCAATAGGGTCAATCACCTCCAGATCATGAAAAAATTGGCTTTACTTGGCTTACCACGTGTATTGAGGAAATAGATCTACTTTTATATCTCCGAAAGGAAATATGCTGTCTTTTTAGACAATTCCCTATCATATTACTATGTAGGAACTTCTAGTATACCCCAGGAACAGTCTCAAGTCGTCATTTCTTTAATATTTTTATAAATGATCTTCCTGACCTCATACAAAAAATGTAATATCCTTATCTGTGCAGATGATGTTAAACTTGACCATACGATTAATGACATTGATGATTTTATATTGATCTAATTTGCAATTGCACATTACTTTTCGATTTATATATTATTTTTTATTTACTAATGTAATGAGTGGAGTTCATCAAAATTGAGAATGAATGAGAAAGAATATGTATTATACTATTATTATATTTAATCGTACAATTTTTTTTATTATTGTTATTTTATTATTCTTTAAAATGTATTATTCATTTAAAATACAAACAACATTATAATTATTTTCTATGTAATTAAAATAAAAAGGATACAATTTAATCCAATTTAAAATTGATGAGTTGTATATATGTCCTAGCCAAATAGTACGCATACAATTCAAATTGATAAATTACAATATGACTCACATTTAAAATTCACATAATTATTGCTAAATTGCACAAATTACATTTTGAACTCCTCATTTTCTCCATTCTTTAATTTACTTGATCTTAAAAACACCATTTCAGACCGATAAAGTTTATTATTTTTTCCATTTAATGTTTAAATTCAAATATTTAAAAAGTAACCTAAAAATTACATTTCCAATTAAAATTACTTTTTCAACAATTATAAAATATGTCATAGTTTCATTCCGATTTCGTACATGACTTTACCAATTCAAATAATTGTTAATTGTAAAACTTGACACAAAACGGATTTAAAAAGTTGAAATTTAAATTATATTCGGTCAAAATAAATCGGATTAAATCGGATCTTGGCTACTGGGAAAGTTAATGGTTTTTACCGTCAAATTAAAAACAAGATTAACTTAAATATTTATATATGAATATAATATAGAAAGTAGTCAGATCCTAATCAGATATCAAATTGTTTTTACGCATTAAAATCTGAGCCGGACTCCGATATCGGAATCCGAGCTAGATTCCAGCCCGGATTTTTTTCATAGGGTTTGCCCAACATTAAATAATTGACTTTTTTGTCAATTGATGTCTGAATTAATGATGATATTATTTTAGTGAATATTTTTTTACAATAATCTTAGAATAATAATTATTATATAATACTAATACTATGAAACTTATATTTGTATATCAATTTAAATTCTCAAGAAATATACATAAAAATGCAATAGAATAGCATAAAATGTTAGCTAATTATTTTTTTCATGTTAAATTTTTTATTTTTGTTATTTAGAATTATATTTATAATATCAGTTTACCCCTATAGAAATGCAATGTTGCAGCAACATGTCCCCCTATATTAACGTTGCAGGAAAGTTGCAGCAACGTTGCCAGTAAGTTGCAGTAGCGTTGCAAGATTGTTAAATTAAAAAAAGATTTTTAATTCTACTTATACACTCTACATATAACAAATTTAAATTCTTTATAAGCGGAAATTTTATTACGAAAATTCGAATTAACGAAGAATCGAACCCCTTCATACCGTGAAACCATATCTACAGCCCAAACACTTAACCACTGGGCTAGCAGTATCTTTGTCAACGTATGCTTTTTTCAGATATTTAAATTAATCTTCGTAGAATAATCATTGCACATAAATATTGCAGCAACGTTACTGCAACTTTCATACAACTTGCATACAACGTTGCTGCAACTTTCCTGCACCGTTAATATTGAGGGACATTGACGCGTTGCTAGTAGATTGTCACTGCAACGTTGCAGCCACGTTTCATTTCTGTAGGGGTATATTATAATAATTATTTACTCAATTATTAATGTGTAATATTTTGTATTTATTCTATAATTTTGATATATTACATTTGTTTAAAAAACATAATTTGTTTAATTTTATTCCAATTTAATGTATATTCAAATAATAATAAATTACACAAATTAAATTTTACATTAAATTAATACAAACATTAATATACCAATTTTTACTTGTTTAATACAAATTTAATAGTAATATAAAGTAAACCGATCAATAATTAATTATATAGTTCTCTTTATTTACATTATTGAATATTAAATCTATTAATATTCAATAATGATATATTTTTTTAGAAAGTATATAATTTAAAACTTGGTTGTAGAGAGTTAATAATAAATATTTTATTTTATTCTAATGTATATTATAAATAATTCAACAGAATATATAAAAACACTAGTTTAAAATGTAGTATGAATTTTTGAACTAAATCTACTGAAACAATACCTTTAATATATTTAGTTATACTATATTTATCTATGTGTATTATGACATTTTTTCTTAAATTAAGTTTGCAGAACCAATTGCTGTATCAATGGTAACTATAGTTAGAAAAAGTATTTTATGTTATTACAAAGTATCCAAGACTTTCTATCATAAGTTGACAGATAGATGAAATTAACGCCGCATCTTATCGTTTGTGGGGAATTTCTGAAATAATGCAAACAATAATAATTGTGTAATTAATACAATACAGATTTTATTTGTCAAATATAATGTACTTAATAATTCATAATATAACAACAAATAGAAATAATTTTTTTATTCATCTTTTGATTCAGTAACGTTTTCCTGCAAAATTTACAATAAGTTTTAAACTCAACAATATCCTTGAATATTTACTTTCTCCATTTGTAATGTAGTTTTGGTATTTTACGTTATATACGGATTTCGAACGAGATAACATTTCTACAATCGCATCTGCTTGCATTTTCCCTGCGGAGTCTTTGTGGTTCATGGTACATATTTCTTGATGTGTTTCATACCACTCTACATATTCTTTTGAACCGTTTTTGGAAATCAATTTTAGTGCTATTTAAAAAAAAAACAGAAATAAATTTGTTTTGGATGAATGTCTATATTAATTTAATAATGTAAAATACATAGTTTTTTCAAGATTAATTATATATAAAATGTTAGAGTATTGATGTATTATACATGCTAACTATTTTTTCCAGAAACGTTTTATCAAGGGCTGTTAGTAGGAGAAATATTATTGACAATTTTTATGCTTTTTAAGCCAAGAAATCAATTGTGCCGCAAATATCATGCGTTTATTGATTTCGTATACATGTTTTTCAATAACTGGAATTGATATATCTAGGCTCATACTACACGCAGTGAACGATAATTTTACAGCTTAAACGTTGTCAATTTATTTCGTTGAAATTCAAGTTTCTATATATTTCATAAATTATTAATGCAATACATCCATATGAAATACAATATAAAATTATAGGTTAATTAAACGAAACACAATTTAATTGAGAAATTTATATTCCATTATGGTATTTTAAATTTATACATTTTATTTACTATTATTATTTATTGTTTATGTATTTTTGTTCATAAAAAGGCACATCCAAATAAGTATATTAATAATGAAAGCTTCTGCAAAGCTATCTAATATCATTATCTGTGAACTTTTTATGCTTTATGAAACATATTAACTGTCAGTAGCAAAATTACATATAATTTTTCTTGCTTAAAAGTCATTTGTTAAATCTCGTGCGTAAAATTGTACTAAATCGTTAATTCTGAGCACATTCCACAGTTATAACGTTTCTTATATTTTTATTTAAAAAATTAATTCTTGCTTTATTTTAGGAACACTAAACTATCAATTAAAATAAACAAAAGAGTGGAATTAATTTGCTTCAGAGTGAAAAGCCTCTGAATAATTCAGAAATGTTATACAACTTCTAAATATATTCAACCAGCTAGTCGAAAAATATCAATATCAACGAGAGCGAACACTTTACTTTCTGAAATATTTATTTATATTATAAATAACATTAACATCATGATTTAAAAATAATAAGTCTTCCTATCAACATTGTTTAAACGATAAATACACTGTATTCGCTACTTAAAGTATAATATTGAATACATATATAAAACACAATTTTATAAACGATATTTTTAAAAATAAATATACAAATTTCGATTTAATTCAATTTCAACAAGTAATATAGTAACTGCTTATTAGTATTTGAATAATGTTAGTTTATTGTCATTTTGTAACAACCTTCCACCCAAATTATCAAGTAAGTTCATTTGTTGTTTAATATTCTTGACATAAATTAATTTAATATATATTTATATATGCGCGTACTTAAGTAAAACAAAAGACGAGACCGCTTCGTGATTGAAGATTATACATTTATAAAGTTTGTACAGAATATGAATAAAGTATTTACAGAATTTTAATCAAGAGCTTAAGAACGAGTGTTTCAATGCATCCTCCGCAGTTATCCTTTTCTGGTAGTCAAGATCCAACATCCGCGTTAAAAGATCATACGCTTCGCTTGGGAATGTTACATTTACATTGTCCTGAGAAAATCACAAATATGATAAACACAGTACAGATTGGCTGAAATTCTGGTGGTTAAATAAATAGTTGATTTTACATTGAAGACAACAATAATTTTATGTAACAATGTTATGAATAATGAAGATAATTTTTATAAATAATTATTATTGATAGCAATCAAATTAATTTATAATATATAATTAAAATTAAAAATATCCATATATTTGTAGATGAACATTTGATATAATTTCTCAATTTTTCACGTATATTATTGAAATTATATTAAATTATTAAAGATATATAAATTATCATAATAAATTATTATTTAAAACAATTTTTTATCATAAAGATCTTTTAATAATATTCATTAGATATATATATATATATGGATGAGTGACAAAATACATAAGTGTCAAACCACACAACCCTGTAATGTATATTTATATTCATAATGAATATATTTATAGTTAACAACGTTATAAATTTTGTCTATATATATATAGTAATTTAAAAATTAAGTAATATTTAATATTTTAATAGATACTTTATATATATTAATCATTATGTACAACATAATATTAATAAATTATCAATATTAAATATCGAAACATAATTTATTTACGTTTATTTGTATTATTACCTGTAATAATAGCTAATAAATTATCAGTTGTAACAAATAATGCATATAATATAAATAATTAACTTTATAATATTGAATAAATTTGATACGTAAAATTGAAATTCTTTTCATTTTATTATGACAAAAGGAAAATATATTTATTATTTAGTGCAATTATAAAGAAGCCATATTGCTAGAACAGTTAATATCGTATAATATAATAAATATACCTAATTATACGAATATGATTAAAATATTATTGATTTACTTTATTATTCAATAGTGAAACTAATTTTCATAAAGTAAGAAATAATCAATATGTAAAATTTTATTTTGACTATAGCTTTAGTTCATGTATTAATTCGATTAAGTTATTAATATACTTTAAATAAATAGAAATTTAATGTAAATTTATTAAATATTAAATTATTTTATAAAGGATTCTTCTGATCTTACGTTGTGCCGGACATTTCTTTTCTGTAGCCTAAGACAAAGACTTTTGATGTTAATTCCAGGTTCTTTTTCACTGCATGTTATTTTTTTGCCTGTAAATTTACAATTTATAAAATGAAAAATCAAATAACAGAAATATTATTATGAATTTTATTACGTTTTTTCATAAACTAATGATCAAACTTATCAAATTTAATAAATAAGATTTAAACATTTTAAAATAATAATACAATAAAATGTAGAATTATTTAATAACAATTGCTATGGTTCGGTAGTAATAGAAATATATACATATTTAGAATATATAAAATAATAATATATGTTTAATAATAAGAGAAATATATTACCTAATTTATAAGATAATTGTTGAACTTTATCGATTCCAAAAAGTGTAATGATTTCTGCCAAAGCTACATTGTCATTGGGCGATCGAAAAAAGGTTACAGTTCTGCTCAGTATGCACAGCAAAATTATGCCTGCAGCCCAAATGTCGATGGCTGTAAAATATGATAAATAGTGAATAACGTTTCTTAACCAAAACTATTTATAATTAGAAGAATTAAAATCGGAGCAACCATTTACAATTGTTATTTTTATATAAATTTATATTATTTGTATTACTTTTCTAAAAAAACTTGAATGATTTGTAATTGCTACTGATAATGAAGAAAAATAATATTACACAATTACTAACAGAAGTCATCAAAATTGCTAGAATGCCTGTGAAAAATCTTTACAATTAAAAATACAATAATAAAACTAATCAATTATGAATCAATATAAATGTCCAATTTTATGATTAATATTGGCATTTTTATAAATTTATACTTGTCGGTTATGTAAATTCTACTAAAAAAACAGAAGAAACAACAAAAGTTGAATATATCCTGATCCATCATTATTTCTATAAAACAAACAATAGTGATTTATCTTATTCGAATTCACTGAACATGAATATAAATATACATCCATTCATTAATTTGATTTTGATATGTTGGCATTTTATACTGGATGTTTTAATTTCTAAAATATAACTTTTTTATTTACAAGTAATTATACGTCAATATTTCAAAGCATCTATTGATGCAATAACACGTTTGCATGGAAAGATTTATTTTACTTTAAATAAACCTTTAGTTCTATGTTCGTTTTAGCGCATAGCAATATTTATTATTAAAGTTATTTGCTACTATTAAAATGTCGATCCCTCGTGTTTAGCATAAAATAAAATGTGTTGATTGATAATTTATGCTAAATTTATTATGAAACTTTAACTTTTCATAATCCTATTGTTTTAATTTAAAACGGAGTTCTTCACGATACATCATTATTTATTTTTCACTATTATTAATAATAGAAATAAATATTTAATTTATGTACTAGTTTTTTTAATAGTTTTTTTAATTTTAATAGTTAATTATGTACTAGATGTTCTAAAGATGTTATATTTAAATATCTTACATTAATATGATACAAGATATTCTACCATAGTTAAGATTATGTGTCTTAATATATATAAAAACATATACATATTTTATTTATATTAGTATGTCATTTATAATGAAATCATATAATAT
>JABFQC010006093.1:0-11051 GCA_022817085.1 Psilanteris sp. ZL-2020 | reverse complement strand
GTGTCCAATTTCGAAAACACTCGCAACGCGCGTCGTAGATCGCAATGCGAGTCTATTGATGTTTGCAAACGATTGCCAATGAAATACACGTTAAACGCTCGGTGTACGCTATAGAATTGAAAGTATACACTGAGAAAAATTTCTATTAAAAATTACCGTGCCAAAACAGTATTCCGATACGATGTTTGTCAACACGTAAAAATTACCCCTAAATATCGTAAACATTACTTTGATTTCCCTATATTTTTACCGTGCTTCAACGGTAATTATTCCTTGTTGACAAACATCGCATCAAAGTACTGTTTCGGCACGGTAATTTTTAATGGAAACTTTTCTCAGCGTAAGGATTTGATGATTGATGATTGATATAAATTCGTGGACGGCCATCTCGGAGCGAAACGTGAGTCAGTTTTTGAACTTAAGTGTATAATGTTGACTGGGGTTTTTTGTTCTTAAATGGATATTAATTGTCTGTTACCCGTACTACTACCTATAGCACTTCATCTAATTTAGCTTTTTCAGTTTAAACCGGAATAGAGTGGAACAGTGTTCAGAAATTGGTATATAATTTCATAATATAACGCTTCCACAGGAAGACTCGGAATCTGAAAAAATGATGATAATTTAACCTCTTAACTTTTATGTTGGTAATTTATATTCTGTCATAAATAATAACCCCGTTCGATTATATTGTTTAGCCACTCGAGCTCGGTGCGCCGTCAGAAGTTTATCAGAACGCGTTACTTGTTAGATCCATAAATTCGTATGCTTTGCGTTATCCATGCTGAATTATTCTCAGTTTGAAGCAAACAATTGGAAGCGAGTAACTTCTTAAAAAAGTGATTCGTTTGTTTGAAGGTCCTGGCGCATCTCCGGCAAAAGACGCCATTACGTTTGAAAGTGGCACCAGCAGGATTTGCGGTCTTAGCCACGTTATCGCGTAAGGTAACGTGGAGACACCGCAACGTTATAACTTTTTGGCGGCGGTACAAACGCGCAAATTACGCGTGCTGTGAATATTGCGGTGCCTCTAATGACGGCAAATTGCCAACAAGCTGCTTAACTCAGGTGCGAAACGTTGATCATTTGTTGCGAAAAAAGTATAGTCATTTTTCGAAACTACACAAACGCGGTATATTTAAAGCAAGTATTTAAATTGTTAGATGCAAGCGACGAGCGGCTGCGAGGCGACCCGATTTCGGGCCTTTTTTTGGCCAAAAATCGTCACCTGCAATCACGGCGGATTCAAGCCTGCCGCGATGGATTAGAAATTGTTTGCGCAACTCATTGCTCGGTAACGTGTTGAACACGCAACAAAATATTTCGTCATCAAGCAAAGGACTAGCCTTTTGGATTTTCCCACAGAGGGTGCAAACCGCAAAACAATATCTTAACCACATCAGAGTGCTGTCGGCGCGCGCGATTCAGGGGCTTAATTTGAACGCAGTTGTTGGATTAAACGAGCACATGTCGGCAAAACTAAACACTCCTTTCTTGCGCGCATATACGCGCGCACAAGAATAACGGTTCCATCTCGGTTTTACAATTTTAATTCACTGGTAATGATTGCATGACTGTATCAATGATACCATCGCAATTCATCTCCATAAGGCTGACGAAATGTTCAGAATAATCACCATTTTTTAATCCAAATTTATATTACGCCTTCGTGTGTACATATATATATATATATATATGTATATATAACGATTAACATCGTGTGCAATCTTGCCAGGATCGCGATTAAATATACGGAATCAAAATTAAATTATCATAAGTCTTATCATATAATATACTTGATATATATTCAGGTATATTTAATGTTATATTTGGGCCAGTGACTTTTATATGTATATGTATATATTCATTGCGCATGCATATGTACGAGGAGCATCGATATAATGAATGGGTTAGTTTGCGTTTGACGTTTCACTTACGCGCTTGGGCCATAAATGTATGTCTATTTTGATAAACTAGTATCTATTCTGGAATCAAGATCATCGACAGAATTTAATAGGTCGTTTGTCTGCGGGAATAATTAAATGAGCATTAAAAAACAATCTATCGTAATACCGAAAAAAACATAGAGAGTCCTAATTATTCGTAAACTTGCGTCCACGGTACCAAAAATACCCGCTGCATGAAGCGAACGGTGCAAAAAATGAGAACGCCCTTTTGCAATTTGTGAATTTACCAAACCGACCGAAACTAAAACGCTGACAAAGAGCAATAACGAAACAGAACGTCGGGTTTGCTTTCCCCAAATCAGAACCAAATTCTGACGCATAATCTAAGACTTCTGAAACGAAAGTTCATCCTGGCCCGAAAAAAGGGTATTATGGAAGCTTATAGGTACGCAAGAAACTTTAATATATTCAAGTTGATACACAACGTTTTAACCATAGGCGCCAGTGATGGGCTTAATTGTCCAAAGTGTGTGATTTTCTAAATCGAGAATCAAGGGAGCTATTAAATAAAGAAGAAAATTGGTATCAGCAATTTTCTCTAAATGGAATGATTTTTTCTATAGTAGCCTCGTAGGATGGCGCAAAGCGTTCCGAGAAAATGATATCATTATCCCGAAGTAAGATCGGTGGCTCCGACACCGAGCGGAGCATTTTTCAAAATGGCGAAATAAATTAAGACGTAATGGGCATAATAAGGCTACGCGTGGATGGGGCATTTTGCACTCATGCGAATATATATATCCAACGTCTGCTTTTGCGCGATTTAATGCCCCACGATAAAAGTCGCCTTCCATTGATCCGCTCGGCCTTTTTCACAATTACGTTTTTACTCTGATACGTGGAATTAATTTAATTATTAAAGATGTACCAATTTGACTGCCTTAATGATACGGCCCAAATGACCGAACGCTACTTTATATTCAAATTACCCGTACGTCCACGAAGGAGATCTACGTATTTTGATTATGTTTTTGTTTCGATCGGTATTGTTTGTTTGGGAACACCTTTGTGCTGGCTAACAGGTGTCAGACCTGGCAGATGTCAGAATCAAATTGACTCGCCTTAATTAGTCAGTTCGAATTATTTGCCGTGAGTATAAATAGAATGAAATCGAGTCGGTGAGCGCGTAATAAGTATTACGAATGTCACGCAAGAGAAGTGGATTTATCAACGGTTAGTCACGCTCGCAGAATCCTAACTTTCGATTCGAAATTGTAAACGAAGGTTTTAGGGCGAATTTCGGACCAACTCATTTTTCAAAGGATTGGAGCGATTCCAACGTAATTGTTTTCCATCGACTAACAGTTTCTGTCAAAAGTAAACGCGATTGCGATAAAACATATAAATTAGCGTTTATTAATATTCAACATTTTCGGACAAAAGTAATTTTTTACATTAAACATCGAAATATGATTTTCATTTGATTTTTATTGCTAATTTGAATTTTACCAGATAAAATTTGACTGAAAATGCAACGTACACGAAGAAAAATATGATTGAAATTTTACTATAAAATAAACGAAACTGACCGTGGATGAAAAAAACGTTCAATTTATCTCGAAAATTATGGTAAAATGTATATTAAACAAGAAAGTAAATACTATGCCACTATTTTACCATAATTTATTAGACAAATTTGAAGTTTATTTCGTCCAGAGTCAGTTTCGTTTATTTTATATTAAAATCTCAATTATATTTTTCTCCGTGTACAAAAATTACTAATTTGCCTGAAAAGTGAATTCCTCGAGTGATTTATTCAACCATCAACTTTTATCGACGAAAGCAATAAGATTTGTGTATTTCCAATTCCACCGATTTATTGTATGAATAACTAAATCGGACGAACAATTAATATTACCAAAACATATAACAAACGCGTTATTCAGTTGCGAGAAACACACTTGAACGTTTAATTACGTACTGATTAAACGAGTCAGAATGTATTGACCAATTTATCAAACTGCCAAATGGCTGCACAACAATGTTACGAATTTGCTTATTCAGAACGTCTCATAAAGCAAACAGTGATTCGAACAAAGAATCCGCGTATCCCGCAAAGGGATAACTCATCTACAACAACCTCCAGCAACAAATCATTCGAAATTGCGGATTCCCGTAACAATAAAGCAGACTCGTAATAAGCTATCCCCTTAATTAAATTAGGATTCGCAGCGTGACGCTGCTGTCGCTGGGGGCGTGTCCGAATTCCTTCGGCAGAGAGCGAGCGAAACGCGGCCCGGTCCGGAATGATTCGATGATCGATTAGAAAAAGTTATGCGTGCTTGTAATAAGCGAAACAATAAAACATCCCATCTTTTAGATTATGTTAATGTTCAGGATAAATGGACGGCTTATCGTTTACGTCAACGTTAAATAATTGAACCATTTGATTTGTGATTACGCCCGACCTCTCGCGTCTGTACTGGACATTTTATTCTAATTTTAATTGTCAACGAAGACTCAAACATTCCCGAACACTTTTGAACCGTGCTTTCACACGCTGAAAAAAATAATCTTACAAAATTGACCAAACTAGAAAATAAGAGGAGGAAATATGGGCAAAAATGTAAATAATATAAGAAATTATGGTTAGAAAATTGTAAAAATATGTCAAATATTACCGAACAAATGATAAAAACTGTGATATCGTGCAATGATTATTTACATTTTTGCTCACTTTTTCTGCTTTTATTATCTCGTTTGGTCAAATTTGTAAGATTATTTTTTTCAGTGCATCGCGTTTTGGGTGATGCAAATGATATAGTGTCGTTCGATTTTTATTTATATATAATGCTAACGATTTTTTAGATATTTTTTTTATTCGCTTTAATCAGCAAACTGGAATTCATCACAATAATAATAAGGATTCATACAAATGAAATATGTATACAAGTACGAAGAATGTAATAATCAAGTTTTACAATTTACCATACATAATTGACGTCAAATATATACGGATTATAAAACATAAGACGAAAGGTAATTACAAATAAAATAAGATATCAACGTTTAATAGTGTCATTCAAATGCATACGTGTGTTTACTTTTAATAAATGTCAGTTCTTTGTGTTTTGCATAAAAACACGTGAAAATCTTATACGCGTTCGTGATTGCATTATTTCATGCATAAATGAAGTTGTATTTTGTCAATAAAAACGGTTTTTTATTCCTAAAAGATCTCATGCAATGAAAAATGACAATGGTACTGAAAATCTTGAATATGAGTAATATATTGTAAGACGTAAATACACTATACGTTTATATGACATATTCTATACATACACCTATTGAGCTTTTCAAACAAAATTCTACGCATTTTGCACTAAATTAAACTAAACATAGAATAGCATATATGTATCTTTTGAAAGGAACGTAAAATCAGCGACTGGAATTTCGACCTTCTTTTACAAGCATTATTATCATTATATCATAATTATTGTTGGCTATTAAATAAATCGAGCTGCATGATATACTTCAATAAAATTACATACATTTTATTATTTCGAATAGTAATAACTCGGTGATTGAAAAAGTAATAAATACTTATCGTATAAAAACCATAAATTCGTTTAAAACACTTTGAAAGATATTCCCTAGTAAAATGTAGAATGATGTCTTACTTTCAACATGACTATTCGTCCTTTTTCAAAGAAACTAATAAAATGTATACGCGAGTTGAAAAACATTTATTTCTTAATCTTTCATTCGCATAAAATACCAAACTAATTGATTTTAAAGAGAGATTAAAGTTTCATTAACTCTTATTAGGTTTATACACACAACAAGCAAAATCTCTTCTTATCAGATCAAACGAAATTCATTCACGTGCTCCGGAATGAAAATCAAAACGCAATATATAAAAATAAAAATTAAAATAATAATTTAAAAACATTCTTAATTATTGCGACGGCATCAATGTCGCATTCCGATTGATCGTTAATGAAACTTCAAATTCAATGATTTAAAATGACAAAACCTATAAGATTTATAAAAATTGTAAACATATCGTGTTGCGATTAATTGAAAAATAATTTTTTATTTAAATTAAAACGTAATTAATTTTAAGACATTCCATTTGCTGGCCCTAGGTATAAATAACCCAATAATTATCATTTGTTTATTAGTTGTAAGATAATTTATATAAAGTGTTTACGTAATTTAGAAAACATTTTCATAGAAAGATATTTTAAACGGGTAAAAGTAAAGAAAAAGTATTTGTTAGTATAAGTTAAAGTATATAACTAATAATTTATATACTATTAAAACATTTTGATATTTTATATCTCCTGGAAGTGAATTTTGTATGTAATTTTAAATATGTATTAGGTAACTTTTCAGTAGCAAAGAGGTTACTTTTTATCAGTATAATTTTATATGTTATATGTTATTATTTATTTCGTAACCGAGCATTATCCAATACTCGCAAGTGCATTAATCAAAATTGCTTTCATATATTTAGTTTTTACATACATATTATTGACTCTTCCTTATACATTTTATTCATCATATATGCGAAATTGTATGAAACCCGAGATAAATTTATAAATACTTCATGAAAGATAATAAATATATATTACATCAAATATATCCTATGAGTTTTACAAACATTATTTATATTTATTAACCAATATAATATTTTCAACGGAAAGTATCATACGTTTGATATCCGCTTTTAGATGCAATTTTAACTACTTACGAACATCGAACGTAATAATGATAAAACTCACCCACAAGATATGTTATAAATAATTTGATAATTATAGTATGCAATCAAAATTACTTACGGTTTAAATATATTCATTTCGAAGGTATTTATTAAAAGAAGTTTAATCTCATTCAAATTAAATTCACCTCATGGCGTATATATTCTTCAAAATAACCACAATTTAAAAATATTTCATTTAGAAATTGTGGGAAGGTGTGCCTGCGGGGCATCACAGAAATAGATTTAGGTAAAGCAAGTCTGTTCAAACTACAGCTTAGCGGTACCAATTATCAAACGGAGTCCAGCTACTAGTTAGCGCCGTCGCTGTATTTATTATTCTTGAAGAAAAGCTTTGCAAAAAATGACGGATCGTACGGAGGATTTAAAGGGAAGTTACAGATACTCTTAACGCCAGTTTCTTCTGTATAAACCCGCTTCATGTCGAAATTATAAACAGTATCAAATAGCCGGAGCAGAATAATGTTGGGCCTTAAGTCCCAATTAAATGGAACCGTAAAATGTCGAAAATATCCCTAGCAAAAAAGAAGTTTAGAAGCTATGAACAAAAGGAGTTTATTTTGTTCAAAATAAATAACCGGGCGTTTCGTTTCGGAATTCTTCGAAACTGATAATCCATTTTGTCCGGAGCGCGTATTCAAATTAAATCGGCGGCAATAAAATTAATTCAATGAACTTAATCCCAAAAAATTGGCTTATAAAATTAATTGTTCGAAAGCCGAATAATAGATAATCCGAATATATTGGCTGACCGCAACTTGGTCAAATTGAATATGTCATCGATAATTAACCTTATGGCTGGAATAAACAACCCGACCAACGACTTTCGATAAAAAGATCGCTCGAAAACGAAATTAAAAATACATAAATATCAGTGCTCGATTGATTATTAATTTAGGAATTGTAGTTTCTCAAAATGCGCAAATTAAACTTTTGTTAACTTTTTATGGAATAGGTGCGTGCAAAAAATCTTAATAAACAATCGGTTCTATGCTATAAAATGTTTCAAGTTGTGTTTCATATTACTATTAAGCCAAAAGAACATTTTACTCATCGACAGGACCATTTTTTAAACATGTCAACGCATCTTATTATATTAGTTACGGATATTCTGTCGTTGCATGCGTATATAATTCTGAATATTATGTTAAAGTTGTAATAAGATTTATGGTAATTATCATACGCAGTATTATACTTTTATTGGCTAGAAAAATTATTGTACAGCTTTCATAATAAAGTATAGAATAAGTCAAATATATTATAGCAATATATGCTAAACTAACTCATATAACTACATTAAATATACCCTAATTTTAATATAAAACTTACATAATAATATTGTGGTATATTATTGTGTTGTTATTATAACAACAAAATACAAAACATTATAAGCAGAATTAATTTAATTATAATATAATTATTATGATTTAATAATTATAATAATTATAAAAACATTATTTAAAAAGCGTTATATATATTATATTTCAATATACATATATACATTATATCGCAATAATATATTTACCATCGTTTAATATTTTTAATTTATTGTGCATTATTTTGCTTAATAAATAAACCATTAATATAAATACAATATTCTTATATAACAATAATTTTCTGCACTGTATTACTATACTACAAAAAAGCAATGCGTATAAACCATAAAAAGTCATAAAATATAAAATGTTTATTCACAAAAGAAAGGAGTTTTTTTTCCAAGTATACATAGAAGATAATTTATATTCTATAATTAAAAATATCTACACGTTTGCTTTAAGAAAAGTGATCATTGCAATAATAATGACACCAATATGGCAACATTAATATAGTACACTCTTAGAAATAATCTATTTAACGTATATAATAATAATGTTTTGGAACAAATTAAAGAAAGAAAGAAAGAACACACGAAATAAACAAAGACGCGTATAAATCTATTTTCTTTATTCATTTGATGATGAGTTTATATTTTGCATCCTATTAAATCTATCTTTAAAATTCTAAAATCTTCATAAAAAGCATGAAGATTGTATAAATGTAAATATAAACATTAATCATAAACGATCTTTCGAAACAAAACGCGGTAAATAAGATAGTTTTCATACTAAAAATGATGTAATAACAAAAGGCAAAATGTCAATAATAATTTGTGAATTATAAAACACGCAAGATGCTACCGACAGCAGCGTGTAAAATATATAAAAATGATGTTGTAATAAAAGCAAATGTATAAACACATAATATAAATACATATATCTATACATATGATTTCATTCTAAATGACATAAAAGAAATGATTCGCCAATATTCAGACGCTGTTGATGCTTTGCATAAAAGCTTTGTCCCTCAACGGCTCTCCAATGCTGTCGAATCACAAAATTGGCGCGGCGAGCAATTACCGCAAGGATCGAGCAAATTGTCGCAATTTACGGTGGCAGTTGTCAGAAAGCACGACGACGCGGAATTTATATATTTGGTGAGACGATGCGGCGTGTGGGTGTCGAAACCCGGTGAGCGCCGCGGGTGTTCGGCAACGGATTAGTCTCGCGAGGGGAGCTGGAAAGCCCGGCCAAACCTGGATGCTCGTTTTGTCAAAATCCGACGTCGTAAAAATCTATGATAATTGCCGCGGCGCAAATTTACACGCCGGACGAGACGACGACATAAAAAACCGAAGCGGACCGTTTTCGTTGGGCCGAGGTAATTAAATGCGGCGAATTTTCATCGAACGCAGCCAAAAGTTCTACAAAAAGGTGATCATTTTCGTATCCGCCGAAAATTTGTTTAGCCTATGCATAAGTTGACGAACTTATTCGGCGGACCGCCTGCCACCTCGAGGCGGCTCGTTTTTCACTCGCGGGGGGGGCTATCGTCGTTTCGACTATTTTTCCTCAATTCGCCGCACGTCTGGTAAATTTCCAGCCACTCGAGTTTTTGTGAAAACACTCGCAATCGGTATATAGTTTTGTTTTAGTTGGTACTTTCTCGTAGATTTTCATTTGGATCGGATCATATGATAAAAAACGGGCAAGAATATTTATTGGGTTTAGCCAAATATTAAAAACGTACGAATGATTTAATTTGGATAAGTATGTGTATTGGGTCATTAGAGATTAACCCAAAATCAATTTACATATATAAGTTATAGTACTTGAGTCGCCCTTATTCCGTGCCTCACTTTTTGTCTCAAGTATAACTTTACTATACTTTTTTGCCATATCTGTCCAGACAGTGTAGTTACTGCTGGTATATAGAAGCTTTGCACAACGGTTTAACAAAACCTAATAGATTAACCCAATTTAGGTCTGACTTCTCCAACGTAATAAACGAAACAAAAAATTCCTAACTAAACTTATGATTATGATTACAGTAAAATCACAATCAGATTATTAATTTTAATGATTTTAGCGCAGTGGGTGGTTGAGTTTTAATTTGCAAACGCTATATCGTTTTTGTTTCGGCATGTGGAGCACAATGATTAACAGTTAATGTGCAATTTATAGTAATGTTATTGAAAAATAATATAATATTGGCTCGTATATTATAATACGTCGGTATCATTCTCGTATTATATTACATAATTATTATGTATTTCTAAATTCTATTTCAAATACCATACGAAATATATAATATTTATTATATACGTTGTATACATTAGATCTGTCGAGAACAAAAAATAGTTGCTACATTTTATTAATATATTAGTTGAATAATATGCAGATCATAAAGAGCAAATATATTTAAAAAATAATTAATTGCATTTTTAGCATATAATATACGAAATGTTATGGAATGTATTAATATAAAATATCATAATAATGATATAAAAAACGTATATTAACCTTATTCGTTTCTGTTTAAGCCACGTGAATTTTTATTAATGAAAATATTTGTTAAGTAACGTCAATTTTGATGTTATATTATTTTATATAGACCCAAGTATACCTATTTTGAACTTAACACATTTTTTTCTACTAGTTTCTTTTATTTTTTTTTCAAAAGAACTGAAATAATTCTAAAATACGAAATTCACGACTTACGCACGTTGAAATTTAGTACAAAAAAATAGCAAATACTCGGCACGATATTCATAAAAAACACGACTCAAGTACGTTTGATGAGCGAAAACTCTTACCGAAGAACGTTTGAATGGTTTCGCAAACGTTCGGTTTCTCATTTCAAGAAAATGATTTTGAACGTAAGAAAAATTACGGTCTTTTAAGTCGCGGACAAATTCGCGGAACAGAAAGGAATTCAGCTACTGGATATACCGAGAGAGAAAAATTGGGGGAAAAAAAAAAGAAAGAATTAAGGGCCCGAGGGAGTAAATGACAGAGTTCAACCTCGCCTCGAGCCGCGTG
>JABFQC010006092.1:0-11052 GCA_022817085.1 Psilanteris sp. ZL-2020 | reverse complement strand
ATTTACATACAATAAGTTAAATTACAACAAAATTCACTTATTGTAAGTGAATATACACTTATTGAAACAGTCCAGATTCGGCCACTTACAGAAAAGTGAATATGCACTTATTCAAATTTAGAGAGTACCATATTGTAAACATAGGATAAAGGAAAAAAATATAAACAAATATGATAAATTATGGTTAAAACTTTAATAAATGTGATAAAAATTACCATACAATCTGATAAAAATAATAATATTTTCAGGTATTTATATTCTTTTTCCTTTATCCGATGTTTATAATATTGTCTGGTAAAGTTTGCAGGATTATTTCTTTTAGTGTAGCAACTCAACAAATGCCAGAAAGTATAACTATAGTAACAGTAATTTATATTATAACGTTTTAACTAGTAAATGGTCTATTATTATACTTGAATTTTGTTATGGCTATTTATTTGCTTTAGTTTATTATTTTAAATTTAACTAAATGTAAATTTATATATTATTATTTGTAATAAATACATAATTAACAAGTAAATTAAGATTGTTTATTATATGCCATCATTAATCTCCGATGTTCTTTACGGTAAAATTATAGTCAGTGCAAGTTTAAACATATTGTACTAAAGTCGATAATATTAATCGACTATCAAATTACATTATACAACCATTTTGTTTCATTAAGAATTATGAATTCGATAGTAATATAAATGTAAAGTTTATATATACTATGTAATCTGATTATAATGGAAATAATATTCCTCAAAACATTACAGTAATACGTCCTTTATGGTATAAAGTTGTCGATATTGAAAACTTTGAAAGTTCTAATAGACTTTTTCGTAACTCGCATCAAATGACTTGAAAACCGTAAACCACGGTATTTTTAACCCAAAAATTACTTTACAAACTTGTGACTATACGTAACTCGCTTGAAATGACTTGGAAACCATAAACCGTAGTATTTCTTCCGTCAAAATAAAACCAATTTTTATAGAATAAGACATTTAAAGAGAAAAGCAAGAGATTTCAATTTTTAATGAAAATTTGTACTGAATTAAAATTTTATTTTAATCAAATTTGAAAAATACTTTTTTAAATAATTAACATTGTATGTCACTCAATTAGATTTATGAGATGTTCTTTGGTAATATATAATATATTAATATATATAATATATATATATATATGGGTAAGGGACAAAATACATAAGTGGCAAAATTTATAACGCTGTCAACTATAACTATATTCACTATGAATATAGATATACATTACAGGGTTATGTAGTTTGACAGTAATGTATTTTGTCACTCACCCAAATATATATATATATATATATATATATAATATACTTTTCTTTACAATTTTTATTTTGTATATAAATATTTAAAAACATCTTCCTTTTTTTTTTATTTTTGTTATATTTTTTTTATGTTTTAAGTTGTTGACAGTAAATGGACATAATTTCAATTCTTTAGACAATTTTTTGTTTTATTTAATTTAGTATAATTTATTAAATTTAATTTGACAAAATGTAAATGGCTCAATAAACTGCAATAATTACAAACTATAAAGTTCTGAAATTGTACAACTAAGCTTTGAAGAGGTCAACACAAAGTTGACGAAACGTAAGCGATCATTCTCGCATAATGTAAACTTATAAATAAAATTAAAAGTCTGAAAAGCATGAACAAATTTTAGTTTTACTAAATGTTGTTTCTCATATGATCATTTAAAAACTAATAGTAGATTGATAGAACAAAACTTTCTTATAATAATTATTTGTATGTAAAGTATTTAAAATATTTAACAATGACCTTAAACAGTAAATTTAAATTTTGAAATAGAAAATACAAAACAAGGAAAGTAAGTATCAAGCGTGACTTTTAGAAGGATTTATTTTTTAACACTTGAAAAAAAATTATTTTTTACATTACTTAAAGTAATAATCCTAGAATGCATTCTAATTGAATTCCAATAGTTTATATAAACACTGCTTATTAATTCGAACATTTTGTAAATCATAATTTTAAAATTTAGCAATCTAAGAAGATTTATTGTCACATACAGTACAAGTAAGTAAATGTTAATCTAAGATAAATATTTATACATTTGAACTTGCATTAAATTTAATGTGATAAAAATGTCTCAAGCGTTGTAAGTTTTGGCAGTCTGCTTCGAGCTCAGTAAAAAATCACGAATTTTATCATCAAGTATGATGTATAAGGTATATATACAAAAAATGAATGAAAGTAATAGCGATATAGTGTAATTTAAACCGCTCTAAAACAAATCTGCTCCAGCGTTTGAAAGTTCTTGTCTATATGAGGTTGTGCTTCTTTTTAGGCTGTAAGTATGCTTCTATGTATCCCGATGCATTCTACGTTTACCTTGGCAGCAAAAGTTTGGTGGCGTCCAATGGGATTTGCACCTGCAAAAACGAGGATGAGAATCAAGTCGGTTCTCCAGTAAAATGGGAGTGGCTGTTTCGTAGAATCTCTCTAAGGTGGACTCAATCGCCTTTGATTGAGTTTCAAATAGATAGTTCAATATTCTTTAACTCAGAATCAGGGTAAAACCTTTATCCTTTGGTCGCCTGCGAAAGGCGATGACAGAGAGGGTTGGGTTGACTTTCGAACGCTTTCCCTGAACTTCTGAAATGTTCATCAACTCATCAGTGGAGATGATTATTAAAGAGGAACAGGAACAAAGAGCAATAGATTTTATTGAGATGTAGGTGGATGTGAAGGAAATTGTGAAATACAAATATATATATGGGGAATAATGGTGAAGGCATGAAAAATTGAAAAATTGATAGTAAAGTGATAATAATTAATAAATCAATAATATACAATAAATAAAAGATTTATTAAATATAATATCAAAATCGTACTTTTCTAAAAGATAAAAATAAAATGTAGGTAAGAAAGATTTAGAACTGATTTATATTACTTATTCAAGTTTATGTGAAATATAACGTGGAGCTAAATAGACATATATTTGCTTCTGATTTTACGAGATATATATTTGTGGATGACATGATATAATTTTTCGATTTTTTACGGTTCATGATATGTTATATTATATTTCAAGAGTTGCATTAACTGACATACAAGTTTAGTCTTGTAAGTAAGCAGTATATGTATATCTTTTCATTGTAATGCAATGGCGAATTTTATACATTTATATAAAAATATTCAGTATTAAAGCATTGTTAGAAAATGTGGTTACAGTTTGTATATATACGTGCGTTGAAAATTATACTACATTTTTCTGTAGTTTTTAAATATAATTTTTTATAATAGTTGATTGTTATTATCATTCGTAATAAAATTAGTAAAATTTCATTATTTTATACAGTACAATACGTATATATTATCACATTCAATTAAATTATTCATTTTTTTTACCATCAAATTTTAATTTTTGAACTTAAATTAATTAAAATGAGTTAGTCGTACATATAATTGTAAAAAACCACTATTTCATCTGCTCAAAGAAATATAATGGGAAAATTTACTATTTTTACCAGTAACGTAAATACAAAAGCTTGAAAATCATGAAATTACTTTTTATTGGTAACGAGAAAAATAATGAATAATTCAGTTATTTTAATTGAATAATACACAATTTTTAGTTTTAGTTTCTATATTATATTTACAACTCTGACTTAATATTCATTCCCGTATTTACATCTTACTTTTTTAGGTGAAGCATCTTATAATTGTTACTGCTTTTTTCGGTAATAAATTCACAGATAACAGAGAATAAAATTTTCATGTCCAAATATAATATAAATATTTTAAAAATTTAATCCGGTGTATTTTACATTTTCAGGATTTTATTGCATATATATTGGTTATTTATTTGATATTTGTTTATATGTTCATATTTTGAAATTTATATAATTAATCAACTTAATTATAAATATGAGATAATATAAACAATTTTATAGATAAATATGTAATAACACATTGTTACATCTATCAGAGCATATGTGCAATCGTTGATTATATACTTAGAGCTAGAACACAATCTTGTTATGAGAAATAAATGTTCGTCACCATAATAAAACCATGCTTCCGGCATGACTTCAGGTAGCGCGTTTTCCAGTTATAAACAGTAAAGTTAAGATATGTGAATATGAATTCATGGTATAACATTTTAGTGAAAGATTCTTACTAAAAAACAAGTAATAATTAGGCAAAATGGATTGAAAATAACCAACTCAATCATATATATTTAAGTTGGTTTATAAACATATTTTTATCTAGGTTTATTTATCGCTCTTCATATACAAAATATTACAACCTAAACAGTACATTGTTTTCCGCAACAGGAAAATAAAAAATGTAGTTCCTACACTGAGAAAACTGAATTGTACAATACGAGTAGTAAGATATCGTGAATGCTGATTGGTTAAGAAGATTACTATATTAAATAGTCATGGTTATACAATATTATATAGTTTCAGCTACAATTTGAATTGTTTCTGGTACAATATAATTTGCTCAGTGTAATATGTATTTTAATTAGCTCTCGTATTCAGACTATACTTTTTTAAACAGTAATAGTTACACACAAATTTTTCTCAATGTAAGATTTGATTTTACATATAACAATCAATTATCAGTTTTTAAACATATCGCAATACATTTCCCAGTAGAAATTTATCTAGTATCTCATGAGTTACTTGAGAATTTGTATATAAAATTTCCAGTAACTCGCGAGTTACTTGTGACATTTCTACTTGGGATTTCGGTAAAATGTAGTCGACACTTACAATAAGTATGTAAATAATGACAGACATTTATACACTATATTGTTAATTATAATAATATTGTTTACTGCCATATTTTACTTGAAATTAGTATTATTATCCGTTCTAATGGACGACTGTTATGCAATAAAAAATTTAGTCTGGCATATTTTCTCACATTTACTAGTCTGTGACCAAGTAATTACGAATAACAGAATGTTCTTGCAATGAGAAGTTTAAACTTAATACGGTGCATGCTTTTTTACTTATTTGTGATAAACCGATGTACTTATTACAACCGAGGTCAATCCGAAGATTGTGTTACGCTTTTTGATCACTTCGTACACGATCTCTGCGTATTCGAGCTTTATTGTTTTCTTTTCCTTTCGTTTTCATTAATGGTCATTCAGTCTCGGGCATTCTATGCACGCCCACGCATAACTTTAGCATGTTTATGTTATCGTAATTACGGCGACAATAAACTATCACGTTTTGTGCGAAATTATTCATTTGAATTGTGCTTAGTTTTCTAATAGTCTTATATACATGATTTTGATGAGAAGTTTTCCTTTTCTTCATAGCATATCATTAAAATTAATTTTTTTACCTTCCTCAATATATACAAAGAAAATATTGTATATAAGCAAATATATTATGATCAAAATAATCATATTCAATTTTAATAACATATTTCAAGTTTGGACTTTTAATGTATGTTTGATTTTCACTATTGGTAGTAATGTAATTAAGATAGTTAATTAAGTTAAGATCATTATAGTTATAGTTTTATACATATAAATTTATATAAAGTAAATTTTCAATGTGTATGTATATATTACACATTATTTCAGTGACAAGTACATTTTCTTTTTACAAAGTAATAGTCTATTTTTCCTTCTTTAAAATATACATCTTTCCCTTAAAAGGAAAAGATGTTCAAAGATTAAAAAGTTTGTTTGATCATCTGACGTGAATGAGAAGCTGGACAATCAATCTACCTGAATGGACGCATTTTCTATTCGGTTTCATTTTGAGTCTCTTTGGTAAATAAATTTTTGATAAAAAGGAACCAACCTATGATCATTTGCATGTACCTCTTAGTTTTATAAATTTTATGGTTTATAACTGATTTGTTTTTAAGCAACTTTTTATATCAAAAACAAATTTGTTTTTCTTCAAATTGGTCATTTCTATGTAAACAATAGTTATTCCAATTTGTTTTCTAAAAATATTAATCAACGCACTAAAAAATGTATCAAAGATGAATTGAATATAATTGTATGTTTTGTTAATAATTAAATGTTATTATTATATATCAAATAAAGTAGTAATTATATCGTTGTTATATCAAATATTAACACTACAATTTCCAAAAACCTTATGTCGGTATGAAACAAACAATGAAAATCTTCTCAGTAGCTTAAAGGTGCACGGCGCTATAATAAAATTACGCAGATTGAGGCAACATGCAATAAGTTCGTCACTAATCGTTTCATTCGTAGAAAAGTTATGGTACCGAAGATAATAAAACAACGAATCAGTTAAAATAGTCCAGCAATCATTTAATGTATAAATTAGTCTCAGCAGAAATTTAATAGCTCCGTTTGTACGTAATTATCAAGTTTGTTTTATAATAATTCCGAATTATTACGAAATTATGCATTCCGGATTAAAATTGAAGTTACAAATGTTATGAATTGCGTTCGTTGATACTTTGTAATATTATTTACCGTTTATTTACGTGGGGTATAGAACTTTGTTATAAATCAGAGCTGTATACCATACGAATAAAAATAAACAGAATTTAATTAATAAATAGTAAAAAAATAAAATTACACGCAATTTGTGGTGACCCATGCGATGTTTCCTTTCGAAGTAGCCGAGGGAGTAAGGAGGAATAAAAAAGAAACAACCGCCGAGACGATGCGAAGTCTCCCTCGCTTGATGCGTACGCGTGTAAATGCACAATCGCTTCCTGCAACGCCCACTGCCGGTTAGTCACTTACAATAATTAATGTCCGAGTTGATTGCGTGCGACTTGTCACCATCACGAATTGCGCTGTTTTGCTAACGCAACCCTTCAATGAAACTTAATAGCAAAGGAATTTTAATTCATTTAAAATACCACACGAAAATCTCATTAATGTTGCCACAATTTCATCTATGCACGTAAAATTATAGTTATTGTTTACAATTATTTAACTTACATAGAAATTATATATATATGAGTTAAAATGCTGTGACAATTACGATATACTTAATTATAAATTGAAATTATAATTTAATTATAAACATATAATTTTGAAACTGGATAATCCGTGTTGAAGTCTATTCATTTAATTATATTATTATCAAAAACATTTTCCTGTATGTAATATTTTATGCAAAGAAAGTTATAATTAATTACTGAAACTTGAAACAAATCTGTTTTAGCGCACGGATATCAAAAGAATACTCCATAAACAGATTGATTAAATGTAAGTATATCGTATGTATAACATTAACCTGGCATACATACCGCATGAATAGCACCTGATGCAAATTGCATTCTGTCACATCTGCTAGTGTTATGAAACGCTTATGCAAATTATATATATACACATCATACTAACTTGTGTTAACATAAAGCCATCACGAATGCTCATAGAATGCTGCCATAATGCTCGAATTCATCCTAATTTATTAAAAGCTATTTATGTATTATATATATTATATATATACTCTTAACTGGGACAATATTAAAACCGATATACTTGATTTAATGTTGATTGAAACTAAATAAAACGTTTTATTACTCGTTAATATAATTAAATAATTTGCATTTGTGCTTAACATGTTGTACGTATAAAATGATTGTAAATAATATTTAGTAATTAATTAATATATTCTATGGCAATGTTTTTAACATAATTTTGTATATAAAAATTAATTTGTCTTTACTGTAATGTTTTGGATTCAAATTGATGACTGATCAATATTATAATTGTTAAAAATTTGTTTAATCTATGTAAATTGGAGCGTTTAATGATATGAGATAATAATAGGTTTAAATATTTTAAGTTTATAATTTTGTAATAACTAACTATACCAGCTACCTGGCATAAAGTTGAACAGGCTTCTTATATTCCATGTCTGACAAAAAATTAACCAATATTACCTGTTTCGAGTCAACTGTTTATTTGTCATGTATTCTCGCGTATTTTCTGGTAGATAAACCGGCCACAAGTTTTTCGCAAACACCAAATAGTAAATTCACACAGCAACCTAGCACTATTTCATAACTGATCGTCAATTTATTGCTCACTATCAAAATGACATACACTGATAAAAGTAAATGCAAGGCGGTATACATCCTTTGACATAATCAAGAAGTCGTTTCGATTAAAGATCAAAACATTAATTATTCATTTCTTGTAGGGAAAATTCTGTTAGCTGCCTATTTAAAGCATTTTAATGATATCCATATAAGCCCATTTGTGCATTTTATGTACAAATATTTATGTTTCTTATTATTTCTATATCTTAATTTTTAACTTCATAAAATGTAATGTATAATTCTAATTTAATTGAAATTAATTAGTCTATAAAGTAAATAATTATTGCATAATGAATAATTAATTACAATAAAAAGTATAGAAATTTATTAAATATTATGATACAATTATGGAAGGAAATTAAATAAATTAATTAAATTGTAATCTGAAAATGAATCTATAAACAACGATGAAATTGTTACGATATATAATTTAGGTAATATCACTATACATATTTCGAAATTTTGTGTTGTTTGTTTTACTAAAGATATATTTTTAAAACTAATTTGGATATGGAGTGACCAGAAATTTGATAAAACCTTGTCAGAAATTACATAAAATAGCAAGATCATGACGAGATGAGAGTTCCAATGGAGTTATGAATTCACTGTGTAATTATTTTTTTGTCCAATTCAACCCATTAACCCCGTCTATAAAACTTCTTGTGAATATACTGAGAGAAATTAAACGAAAATAGCATTATTTTCAACAGTAATAGTGGCATTTAAAAATTAAATTTTTTAGAAAGAAAACTATAAGTTATTTGGTTTATTCGGTATTTAATGTAAATTTTATTATAAAAATCTTTATTTTAGCATACATATCTTTTCATTATTGTTAAATAAATTTGTTACATTTCTCTCAGTATATTATATGATTTTTAACATACACGCAGAGAACATTTTGTTGAACCAATTCAAAACACAAAACTTCTCTTCGTGTAGGCTTATCTTATTTCCAACTTATTTAAAAAATAACAATCACCACCATAAAACATTTACACACAAAAATTTATATATGCAATATTTTTGTACTAGTCTATATAATATATTTACCCTTAGAACGCATTCATAAATTAATGTATTACTATGATAGAAAATTGCAAATAATTTACTGTTTTTAATTGTATATCATTGGCAACAATATTGGAATTATAAAGGGTGCTTTTATTTTTATATATACCCACCAGTTTAAAATTTAATTTATTTTAAGAATGTCAGATTTAAGCATGTTATTTGAAGCATGTCAAATTTATTTAAATTAGGAAGTTCATTTTTTATAATTTGAATATCTTTTTTCTATGATTTATTTTGTTTTATGAATAAACAGTTGATTTTTCCAATTTTATTAAGAAATATAAAAACAATAAATAAAAATAAGAAAAGTAAATTGAAAAACATACATTTGTAAAATATTATAGTTTACTTGAATTATTCCTATAATATTTTTTGCGTAATAATTTATTTTAAATATAAAAATAGTAATATACTATAGTAAAATAGAAATTATTACATCTTATATTCTTAATTATATATAAATGAAGGTTGAATTGAATTACAATATGATAATAAATGATATTAAAATGTAAACGAATATCATCATTAATGGAAATTCCTATATAAGAGTAACTGAATAATTCGATTAAATGTTACATATATAGATTAAAGTATTTCGTGTATATAATGTGACTAATGTCTTATAATTATATTACAACATTGGTATTAAGTGATATTAAGGAATTCTACGAGAATGAAAATATATTTATTTTTTATAATGAAGCATGAAAATTTTACTACTATTCATTGCGGTTCATAACGAGTTTAACGTCTTTTGTTGGCTGACTGTGATTTAAGTGCTGACACATTTTATGCGACACTTGTGCATAGTCAACACGATTAGAGATTGTCGTAACACAATATGTCTCTATATATGATAAAAACTATATCGCAACATTTCAGTAGTGAATGTTACTGATTATAACATTATGATCTAGATGCATGCTTCATAATACCTTATATTTTCATAGGTTGTTTAGATGATGTGATTTTTTTATATATCTTTCAAAAATACATTACACTTCTTAAACATTATTATTTGCAATTCAGTTACTATAAATTGTAATCACTGCACTTAGATAAAAATAAGCATTAAAAATAACTGTAATTTGGCAATAAAGATATCTTCAGAAACTTATCAGAAATGATATTTCAGTTATATTTGCTGTATGTAACTACAATTCATATGATTATTCATTTTAATATTTTGTAACTTCAATTGTAATAAAAGAGATATATTTATTGAATCAATTAAACACGCATTACAGTTTACAAAAATATCAAATTTGATTCAATACGGTACTAAAATATTTAAAGATTATAAAATGAAATAAGCAATAAACAAAACAAATATTTTGTTATTGCGTATAATAGTTTTATATAATGTTTAATCCTTTTATAACTTGTAACTGTTAACTATATTATAATTAAAAATATCGGATACAGTATCTGTACTTTTACGGTAGAGTTTGGCTACACTGAGAAAAATTTCTATTAAAAATTACCGCGTCAAAACAGTATTCTGATGCAATGTTTGTCAACACTGAAAAATTACCCCTAAATATCGTAAACATTACTTCGATTTCCCTATATTTTTACTGTGCTTTAACGGTAATCATTCTTTGTTGACAAACATTGCATCTGTACTGTTTTGGCACGATAATTTTTAATAGAAATTTTGCTCAATATAGTGAATCATTATTGTATCAGTATTGTTATAGTAATTATCTATACAATTACTATCCACTACACTGAGAGAAATAAATGACGAAAAATGACTATTTATATCATTAATTTGGAACCATGAGAGAAAAAGCATAATATTTACTGTTTTTGAAAGAAAAAAGTAAGTTTTTTAAGTAGAAAAATACTACTTTATCATAATATATTAATTTTAAAAATAGTAAATATTATGTTTTTTCTCTTATGGTTCCAAATTAAT
>JABFQC010006091.1:0-11052 GCA_022817085.1 Psilanteris sp. ZL-2020 | reverse complement strand
TTTGTGGGTTTGTGTTGTTTACAAGAGAAAGACGGCAAACGAAGTTCGTGGGGGTCTCGTGGGCTAGGAGAGGTTGAAAAGAAACAAAGTTTTAGTAAAAACTAAAAAAAAAAAAAAAAAAACTAGATAAATAAATCTTAAGATAACTATGAAGATTTACAATAATTTTATTTCAATGCTACCGATTTTGTTTTACTAAACGTAAGTCACTGAAATGTTTGCTTGACACGCTTTATTATTATAGTTTTGTTATTTTATTCTGTTAAACTATTTGTCTTAAATGTAAGTAAAATGCGGACATTTTATTTGAATAATATTTAATAAAAACTGACAACTTCTTCTATATAATATTTTATTTTCAAAATGCCGCGTTTCATCATTTTTGCATGTTTCCTAACAACTTCTTCTTGTATTTTTGCTCGAATTTGTGTTGTACTTTACTAGTCGCTTTGTTACGAGCTTGATAACATCGGTGGGCGCGTCACGCAAGAAAGTTGTAGTATTCATTTGGCCTGCAACATCGGCGATGATAACCCGATAAGTGTTGCGCTAAAGTCGTCTATTCCCATGTAAGCCGGGCTTTCGTCGCGCTTCATTTTCATCGCATTTACACGCATCCACTTCCATTTTGCGTCAGTTTACTTAGCGCAGAACGAGAGCCGCGCTTAATTATATCGTACGTTACGCGAGATTGCACCGTCATAATATATTCTACTTACATAATGCAATGCCGAAGCTTTGCAAACACAACAAACGAACAGAATGCCGTCGTTATGCCAAATCACGTCAATTTGAATTTGAACAATATTTAAATTTGTCACCATTTTTGAATCCAAACGAGCTGAACTAATTAGCAGCTTTCACTAGTTTTTAATTCGGGTTTAAAAAATTTAAATGGAAAATGCATAATAAAAAGTCAGTAAACTATATTTTTTTCAGAAGATTGGTATAAAGTACTGCTAACGAACAAAGCTTTATCAACAAATGGTATCTAAAAGTTTTAGCAAAGTTTTTAAATATAATATTAACACAATATTTCTATATATATTTTTAAATTTCTATTGATTATATTGTTATTAACTGTTGGTAATATTATTAAAAGATATATTTTGTTATATCGTGTTTACAAATTAAAATTGTTATAGTAAAATGGACAACTTGGAATTCGTGCAACCAATTAAGTAACTTTAAGAGCCGCAGTCCCCTTTCACCAGTCACATTTCCATCTTATCGTGAACCATCTAACTTCCTGTTACATTTACTGTAACTGTTATTAAACATTTTATTGATAGTGGTGAATTTTGGACAATAGATAATGCAAACTATGTATGTGAATGCACGGAAACAATTTTGTTCATTAAACGGAAATTAGGTTTGCTCGGCTAGGTAATATGGATATTGTTAAGTGTAAACGGCGACAATATCATGAGAATGTCTTTTAAGAACGACTTCTTGAAATTGCCGTTGATATTAGTCATGGATCAAACTGTTTGTCGACGTCTCTTCAATTTATAGAAGGAATTTTTGTCATTTAATTCAAAATTGTTGAACTTTATTCAGTGCAATATCAAATACTTTCACATGAATAATTCAAATTTTAATATTAAAACCATTGTTATAAGTTAATGGAGGGGATAAGATAGTGTTAACAGTAAAACGTTAATTTAATATTACAAAAAATTCAGAGTTTACAAGGCGAGAAAATTTGAGATAAAATATTATATATATAAATTATTTGTGTGTATTATAAGCGTATATAATTGATAAATTTAATTTAATTGACACAATATTAAAGATAAAGATTATACAATTAGGAAAAGTATTAGGAAAAATTAAAAATTACTTTAAATTAATAAAAGCTATAGGACAACTTACAGTACAGTTAGAACAATACAGTATTACATTGTTAGGCTAATTTTTATAATATGTAAAATTCATATATTTATTATAAAAATATGTATAAGTTTAGTGTTTAATCAATCAGTATTAATAAAATTTCACTGTAACACAGAAGTATAAAGAAATCTAATCATCCTTATAGGGATTTAGGTTTCGTGGAAGGTAGTTTACCGAGTACGAGTTATTTACAAAATACGCTCAATAGTAATGAAGATGGATCAAACGAAGATAAAATGTCAGTGGAAATATATAGATTTGTTAATATAACAATAAATAAAGAGGTACCAATTTAATTTTTATTGAAATGCTTTTAAATTCGATTCGATTAAGATAGTAAAACGTGTATCGTGATAATTGTACTTGGTTTTTTACTAACTTTTTAATATAATTATACTATAAAACAATTCGAAACAAAATAATATATTGTTTAATTATATAAATTAATGTACGTGTAATACTCTAAATAAGAACAATAAGATATAATGAATAAAAAATATAAAATATAATAAAATGTGCCGTTTTTAATAAATTATCAGACTGTTTTGTAAAAATTTGTTGTTTTAATAATAGGCAAAGTGCAATATTTTAAAAATGTTTTCCCATTTTGTTATATCCTAAAATACAACGGGCCTAGGATAAAATTATTTTGAATAATATTACCCTAAGGTTGTGACGAGGTTATGGGGATCTTGTAAAAATGTATTTTATCTTGATAAAATGTATTTTATTTTGTAAAAATGTAACAATTTTCTTATTATATATTTATTATAATAAATAAACGCTTTTTATTATTTTGAATTTCATAGCTGTATTAATCGGTTAAAAGAAAATTTATTATGTATTCAAAAAAAATTTAAATCATAACCGAATTGTTTTAAGAAAATATCGAATTCAAAAAGAATGTCATCATTTTATTATTGCTGAAAAACAATTAAAAAACTACTGAATCCATGAGATGCTTAAATGTCGCAACGTAAGACAATCTCCTTGCGACTCGCGAGGCATATCATAATACTATAAAGAATTTTGGGGATTATTATTTGAATTTATTATCTGTTCAAAAATAAATATATATACATATATATTAATACTATTAAAAAGGTGAAATAAAAAATAAAACTATATAATTTCAAACTTATGACTGTATAAAGTGAATATTACCTAATAATAAAATATATATATATATATATGTATAACTGTAGTTTCGAGGATAGCGACTTTTTGGGCCCCTAGGTACGGCCGTGAAAACAATTTTTTTTGTAAAAAATATGGCGGAGCACATTCGTTACTTCGAGCCCTGTCCTCGAAACTGCCACCCGCATAAACAATAACATTGTTTAAATGGTAAATAAAATGGCTTCCTGTCCCCAAAACTACTGTTAGCCGAAAATATACTATATATAATAGAATATACAGTAGAAAATTTAACTTTGTAAAATGAAATAAATTATTTTTATTTTCAAAAATGTGAAACATAAATAAGTAAAATATTATTTTTTATCATTTTATGTAATGTATTACAAGTAACTATTATATTAATAAATAAGAATTAGTGTCTTTAAGAAAGAAAATTTTAAAAAAAGACTAATTAGAAAACACGTCATTCTGAACGATAATTAAATGTCAGTAGTACAAGTCATGCATAGGCAGACATTCCACTACGTAATATCAGCTGCCGATTTTAGTGTAATAGATTCATTTTTTATATATTATAAATAAACTCTACATTAATTTCATAGAATAAAATATATTTTTTTAATTATATTGAAAAACAATTGTAGTTAAATTTAAAGAAAAGTGTACACTTTTACAAGAAAGAACTTTTTATCAAAAATTACTATATATACTACTACACATAGGATGGAGTATTTAAAAATGAATATTTTACCTTATTTATTTTCAATATTGCAAACATTTTACCAAAACTTACTATATTATATACTAATCAACATAGTATTATAGAGTCATATATTATTAAATACACCATCCTACGTTTAGTATAAAAATAGTATTTACAGCTGAAACTATTTTTCCCGGTAGGTGAACATATTCGAAATCAGATTTTATAATATATAAAACAATTATTATGCTTGTTTAACAGCATTAATAGTTTCGTGAAGGGATATCTTATTAATAAAAATGATATTTAGTATATGTTATATAAATATTTATATTGTACAATAGATTTGAATTATATATTAAGAAAATGAAAAATTCTACATTTTATATAATTCTTACAGTTGGATGGTATTAACTGGTTAAATTAAATAAATATAACGAGATATATCTTATAATTAATATTATATAATAATACTAATGTCCTTTACTTACTATACCAATTGTAGAATTTAACCGTCTATATACATAATTGATGGGAACTACGAAGGATGTAGGGTGTTTTTTTCGAATTGGATCTTAAAAAGTCCGAAAACTGCGTATTTTACGAATTCTTAATGGCTCCCGGACAGTGGGTGGGAAATTGTCGGAGATGCAGGGTCAAGTCGATAACCCTGACGGCAAGCGTATCTGGTGTGCTTATGTGGCGCATCGTCCATCTTTTGCGCCGAGTAAATGTCCCAAAGATAATAGATAGCGCATTGTCGACCGTGTATCACGCGCGACGAAACATTAAATTAAAATCATAGCCAGGCAACTGGCACAAACGACTACCAAATTTACTGTTCATTAAGCATCGTTATTCCGTCCGTATTAGTGCGCGAAGATGCCACTTTTCATCCACCATCTTGGCCGACTTTACATTCGAACGAGCCAACTTTTGGTTTGCATCTTTATTAAACAGCAAACTCGCGATTAATACGATCTAAACTGCGCTATTTCTCGACGTTTCAAAGAAACGCAAGATGGCGCTAGAAGTTGCTAAGTGTACCTAGCCACAATTTACAAAGTACTTTGCAAAATTTACGATAAAGCAGATAGAAATGTTTACCATTTGCAGTAGCGAATAATCTTAATAAATATTCCCAGGTTTCTGAACATTAATTCATTAAACGATTTAATTAGTACAATTCGTTAGTAAAACATTTTTTTTACTATTTTTATCTATTATATAATTATATGTTTATAGCTATTACAGTATTATATTGTTGTATATATTTATATACGTCTACATCTAAGTTTACATGAACTTTAACAATTATAACTTTTTAAAGTAACATAACGCAATTTTGATTTCTAATGTAATATTTCAATTATATACTGATTACAGAATTATATTTTATTCCAGAACATAACAATTTTCAGTGTTCGATGTAATGAATTACTAGGATTTATCCGTTTCTTATTTTTTTCTATCATCAATGTGCGAATGTTTACTAAAAAAGTTATGACTAATTTTACAGCTACACTTTTTATTTGAAGCATCAGAAATATGATTCTTCTTGTATTTTCTCAGTTTTATTGCATGGCCAAAAACGCACACTGAAGTGTTTTCATCTCGCGCGCACAGTTTCCTCTGAGTATTTCGTAACTAAACTTCGCTTCATGTGATACGAAAACGAAAATGCGAAACTATTTTCAATCTGATCCATTTTTCCGATCAGCGCAGACAAACTTGTTATATAAATAAAGGATGCTGGATGATCATTTATTATTGAATTGTGTAAGCAATCAAATAGAATAGTTTCAACAGAATTCTTTTTGATTTGAAAAATAAAATTATTCTTACGCATTCAAGTTTAATTTTTATCGACAACAATATGTTTTTTGTAAATGTTGAGTGTTAAATTTGTGTAATGGAATGATTAAAATATAACACGATGTAAATAACTATAATAGTAGTTTTATTAAGTTTTATTTTATTAAAATAAAATTGCTTTATTAATTTGCGATGAAGGTTAATTTGTTTCATTTTAAACAAATAATTTGTTAGTATTATATTATCATTTATAATAAATGATGGCAGATTGTTAATATGTGATGTATATTGTATAATATGTGTTGATTAGTGTATTAGAATATAATTTATACAATACATTAAAATAAAATACTGTATATAATTATGGAATATTTATCATAAGTAATACACTTTGTCCATGACGATTTGTTTCGAAGCAGTTTTCCAGTTCACGAAAACTCATATTTCAGAAATGAGAAAAGCCCGTAATTCGTAAGGTATCGACCTACGGTGAAACCGATATTTCGAATGTCCCCAGGGTACAATTTCTTAGCAATATTTTTCTACTTGTTCGTGAAAAACTAATTTATTTTATGGAAAAGTATGACTGACTGTTCTTGCTGCTCGCAAACGTTTTTTTTTTTAGTCTTTTTTATTTTTCATTCCTTTTTTCATCATGTCTTGTCGTTTCTCCGTCCGGCAGACGAGTTTTAACACCTTTAGTATTATCAATTCATGTCGACATCTGAATTGGATTCTGACGTATGATTCAGTATAGAGGTGATTGGTCGAGCAACGATGGTCTTGGACGAAGTCACTTTGAACAATGCTAACAAACGTGCTGTAAATTTTAAGTTTCTCCGAATATCAGCACTTATATTATATTTTTGCCACTTTTGGGAGTTGGATAATGATTTTAAGTTGTCGATATTAAAATACACAAAAATTATTTTTTTCAATGTATATAGTTATTTTAAATGAAAGCAAATTTAAATTATTAAATTTTTTCATTTAAATTTTTGATCTAGCAATAATTTAGTCATTTTTATTCATTAATACAAATTATTATTAAAATAAGGAATATATTTTTAAAATGATAATGATTGTTTAAAACTGTTATTATATTTTAAATAATTATATTTATTTATAAATATTTAAAATATTTGACGACGATAGTGCATGAAAAATGAAAAGGAACATAATTTATTATTAATCAATTTCAATTTATAAATGAAAAACTTTAATATTCAGAAAAGCATGATTTATAAATTAAATGAAATATATCTTTCATTAAATATTTACATTTATACAATTTTCAAATTATTAAACTTTTTGTATATATGTTCTAGAGAAAAAATAAACTTTAGTGCACGTCTGACAACTGATTGATCTTTGTATTACAAAAGTATAAAAGTTAATCCAGTATTCTTTAATTACTTTAAATGTTAATAGGGAAATATATTTATTTTATTTCTTGTTAGTTTTCAGACGATGTGATCATATAAATCATTAGTGTGTGTTCTGAAATTGTAATTTACGACCAAACGAAACGAAAAAGTAGTTTAATTGGACGTCATGGCATCTACAAAACAAGACATTAATTATTCCTTTAGGATTTTAAATCAGGTTTTAAGACTTCATTTAGTATTAATTGATAAGGGTTTCTAAATTTGATTGCATTATTAAGTTATATTTATTAAGAATGATTATATTTTCATATGTAATGCATCTAAAACTTTTCACATAATTATGTTATAAAAAGTTTTGTTTTGTTAAAAACAATAATTCAATTCAACATTATTATTAAAAATTAAAAATGAATAGTAGTGTAGCTAGGGGGATTCTCCCCCCACTCCTTTACTCAAAGTGTCCTTGAGTGTGTAGTTGCTTGTCGATGATATGACCTTGGGTCTTAACTAATTCGCTCGATCTGTTGACCTTTGGTCATGACCCGTACAAGAAATCTGATTGATAAAATTTTTCCGCGAAATTGGGCATATAGGAAGTGTCTTCATAAATTATGATACGCACATCCGTTTGATGTAGGTGAGTAATCGGCAAGTGTTTTTCAAAGTTTACCTAACGCATAGACATTGATTTATTGTGTTATGCGATAATTGTGATAAAATCCGAATCTGAGCCATAAACAAAGATGTAGATATATGGTCAAAGCGATCTCTCTCTGCTTTATCAATAAGGCATACTAAATGTGGACATTCACTTTCGTCAAGACAAACCAAAATATGAGTAGATATGTTGTCGTTTTTCCTACGTACTACCGGTCATACATTATTACTATACGCACATCTGTTTGACGCTGGTCAGTATTCAGAATGTATTTTTCCATGTTTGCGGAAGCGCTTAGACATTGGTTTTAATTTAAATTATGAATTATATTTTTATAGAATATAAAATTTAATACAAAAAGGTTAAATAATTAGGTATTATTTAAATCATCGTAATCATTTCCTTAGAAACGTTAGACCTAATTAATTAAATTTTAATATCATTATATGTGTCTAATGTAGCAGTTGAGGACAGGAAGCCATATTGTTTCCCATTTACGCAATGTTAAATTGAAGGCCGTAGTCGGATTTGGGGACAGTCCTCAATTGGACAGACTGTTTGATGTTGTATTTGAGGACAGACCCGCAAACTACTGTACTGGGGCTCCCTTGGACCCTCGCGTTTTGGGTTTGGCTAGATTTTTAATGGGGGGATGGTTCCCCTTGTGAGGATGGCCGAAAGCCGCCCGGTGTGCTCCGCCATATTTACTCCGCCAAAACAATTTTGGCACACCCGTAACTAGGGTCCCAATTCGGGCGCGTCTTCATTTGCACCGAAGGACATATATATATATAAAACGAGCGATAAGCGATTTAATATGTTTATTCTAAATCATTGCTTAGTTTGATATGTTGCATTAACCCGGGAGTGAGCGTTATGGTCTTTTTGATTGACAGACAAAGATAACCGAGTGATGTTTTTGTTGATAAACAAAGAGGTTCGAAAACTATGCAACTACAGGGTTAAGCAAAGCGATAAAATGATCCACACGATTGACGTGTGGAGAACTAAGAGTTTATATATATATATATATATGTATTCATATATTTTGTCTTCAACAAATTTGACTCACTTTTGGTTATAAGAAGATGTAGATGATATACAGTTTGTTAAGTAAGTGTTGATGTTATCGATGCTAGAAGTTTCCAAAGGTTGGGAACCACAGCACTCACAGAAAAATAAAGACTTCAGTTTTAAACGATGAAACGCGAACACATGTCGCGAATGGTGAAGATGATATAGATACTTGATGTTTAATAACTATTTACTGGATTAAACAGTGCCATATATATACTAAATTTTGCGCATAAAAAACGTCTAAAAAACGTCTAAAAAATGAAAGGGAATATAGCGACAGCACAAAATATAGTGTAAACAATACACAGAACAACTTACTCAATTTTTTTAATACCGATAACGATCTATGGCGACGGGTAAGATCGGAAGAGAATGTTTTCATAAAATGTTCGCGTTTATATACTCTATTTTTCCAAAAGTTTCTCGACTGTTATAGAATTTTCTTAAAATATATTTTTTAGAAAGTATTTGAACAACATTTTTTCACTTGTAATACAATCCTCATAATGTACACGATTTTAGGATAGTAAATAATAATAAATTATCAATTTCACCATAATAGTTTTAACATTTTATATTTACATTTAACAAAAAGTATTTAAATTGATTTTCAACATTTTTAATGGTTTATAAATATTGAAATATATTTTTCTTCATTGTTTTAAATAATTTACTAATTAATGATATAAATAATATCACAATATGTAACATTCATGTCATAACAAATCTTATAAAATTATTCTTTGTTTATTTATTGTATATATATATTTTTTTATAAACAGGGCTATAATTTATTCACATATTATTACGAAATGCATAGCATATCATAACAAACTCATACAGAATGATAGTCAAATATATATTAGAGAATGGAGATAATTGAAGGCTGGATTATTTTGATTATTATAATTTTAATATACTAAGTTATGTATATTATGTCAACGTTCTGCTAATTAATGAATTATTACAATTGTTAATTTTGCAGTATCTTATAAAGTATTAAATCCGGGTATCAGAAAGTAAAATTTTTTTTTATTCAATCAAAATAACAAAAGATGAAACCAAAGCTCTTGCGCCATATAAACAAGATAGTGCTTTTGTAAATTGGGTACTACCAAACGGTGTGAGCTTTTAGTATGTGACGAGAATATGAGTACGTTGTCAATATTAAAAGCGAGTAAATTGCTTAATGCACTTATTGATGCAGAGTTTTAGAGTCTGATTTGTCGCCAACGAAGTTTTATAATACTTAGATTTCTGTCATTGGTATAAAATTCCATGTTTTGAATGTTTGAATCGCAATTACTGTAGCAACGTTTAGTTTAAAAAAATAAAATATTAATCTTTTTCTTATAATAATAATAATAATAATAATATTTTTAAAAAATATATACCATTATTTGCTAGCTGGAAAATAAAAAAAAACTCCTGTATACTAAAAGAGGATTGGAAAACTAAAAGTACTTTCAGTTCATATATGGAAAGTAGACATTGATATGCAGATATTGGTGAAACAAATCGGCATTCGACCTATATGTACAAAACTTATTATACAATAAGAGTCATAAAGGATTAAGCCTGAAAATTCTATATAGAATCATTACTTGGTTGTGTATAATTAATCTTTATTTCGTTTAGCAATACCATTAATGCATGGAAAAAGTTAAATTTTATTTATATATAGATTTATAACAATTAAGAGAATACAAACATCTTATTTAAGAACTATTAAGTTTGTGATCTTGTATAATTTATATACAGAAAATTAAATTTTAAAATCTATGTTAAAGTTTAACTAAAAATAGTCAAAGTAGTCTTACTAAAACTATTTTTTTTGTTATTATTTAGAAATTTAGTTAACAACTTTCAATAATTTGCGATGCAGACTTAGTTAATTAATTTTAGATTAAAAATTCATCAAGCAAAAGAATTAAGAATTAAAATTTAGTAAACCATAACAAATTTCATCATTGCATAATACATATAATGAATATAACAGGACAATCGAATACTGAATTTCGAAAGAATCTATTTACTTTATTTTTTGAAAATATACTAGAAAATGTTTTAGAAAATATCCTAATTAATTAATAGATCATTATTAAACGTACAAAAAAATAACAGTAGAAAAAATGAAAAATAAAGTGTACAAAATGATCAACCAGCATTTTATATGTAATCTAATCCGGAGGAAGTTTGAACGATTGAAATATAAGGGTTTGAGCGGTTGTGACGAACAGAGGAAGCGAGATGCAGTTGGAAAGAAAGCTTTCCGGCAGAAAAGGATCGCGCAAAATGTGCAGGTCGAAAGTGATATGAGACATGGTCGAAAGGGTTTGAATTACATCGCTAACGTTCCGTTGCAACTATATTGC
>JABFQC010006090.1:0-11055 GCA_022817085.1 Psilanteris sp. ZL-2020 | reverse complement strand
TAATCTTAAATTGACTTATTCAATAACTTTATTGTCAACGTATGACAATCAGATCGCTTGTTCGTATATTAATACTTTTGGTGACTAAATTAGTCAAAGATTGACTAAATATGACAAACTTTTTTTTTCTGTGTATGCATTATTCGTATATATATGTATATTTGTATATTTAACCAACAGTTGCATTATTACTGAAAACGACATTTTAAAGCAATTATATTCGTTAAAATATTGTCCTTGATTCAAGGATAATGATTCAAGGACGAATAAAATTCGTATTACGATGTGCTCAATTGTATAAATCGGAGAAATAAAATACTTAGCCTCATTTAAATATTTTTAATAATGGTATTGAAATATGACGAGTGCTTGGTTTATAGTGTTTATATATTAATAATTCGAATACAGAGTTTAGTCTTCGGGCAAATAAAAACTTTATATAATTCAAAATGATGATTATCAATTGAGAGGAGCTGCTTTTGGTAGTAAAATTTCGGTCTCACAGTCTGTCATTCTGATGGCATGAATTTAACTTTAAATCCTTAATTTAAAAGAATAGAGAAGTTTTTGACGTATTTCTTTAACACACTGAGATTTTTTGATATTGTTATTGTAGTTATATTTTGTAATAATTATGATGTAGTGATAATAATTGTATACAAATCTGATGATACGAAGCTTTAAACCTGTCGATTTCATGCATTCTTTAGTCAAATATTAATTAAAATATTCTAGATCGAAAAACTTTCATCTATTTTCACGTTTAAGACCGAGGTCGTTCTTTACTCTTTCACTTATACATATACAAATATATGTATACATCAGGAAACACATTACTATAAGTCGCTTATATATCATGCCACATTACAATACAAAATTCATAATATATTCTTATTTACTTTAATTACTTTTATTTATATTCTTAACAAAATTTATTTACATAAGAAATAAATTACTAAATAATTTTTTATATTTTTATTACACATATTATCAGTCAAAAAGTAAAAAGACAAATTATGAATGCTTAATTACCTAAATTAACAATTTAATCGTTTATTGGTTATTATTTATTGCAGACACATTTCTGATAAGTGCTCGGTAATAATTATATATTAATAAATCTAATCTAAATTTGCAAATATGTATAAATGTATTTGTTTTGTGTATCATAAAAAAATAAATTTGTAATTAAAATACCATTATTATTTTAATCACCACGACATAATTCACTCTAAGCGTATTGCACAAACAATTAGGCCATTAAATGTATTACGATATCGAATAAATAGAGTTGAATTTAATTTAACTTCAAGTACTCAGTCATATATAATAAAAATAATAATCGAGCCCAATAACACATACATTATGAACCAATACACGGACAAAAATAATCTATGAATGATTACTATAAACTAAAACAAATGTACCTTACACTGTCGAAACTTTCAATTTGTCTTGCAAATTATATTAAAAATGTACCACGAACAAGATGAAAATATTATTTTTCGGCACCACAATTTATAAGACGAATTAAAAGTTTTGACAGCGCAAGGTAAATTCGCTTTCTTTCATACTAAAACGTCCTAAATATTTCCCCCCCGTGTAATGATTCAGTTGCTTTTGACTAAATAAATAAATACCCAGAAATCATGAAGCAAAACAGGTTCCCAACGCACGATCAACTCGAAACGCAAAGACGAAATTAATCAATTCGCGATTACCATAAGTTCGTTATTTCGGAAGGATTATAATTGCGCAAGCAAAAGATAATGCCCGACGGAGGACGGCGATTAAATATTGACACACGGATAATGATCCACAGAGAAAGCACGGGGTGACTGGCAGCGACGATTATGACAGGCGATGATGGGAAAAAGCTGACAGGCTTTTGATCCGCAAAATAAATAAAGTTAATTGATCGTTTAAGAAGAAAAGGCACGCCGCTCGAGTGCCGATCGCTTCCATAAAATTCAATTTATCTATCCCCGTCGAAGAACTAGTTTGACGGTATTAAAGAAAATATTCCGTATCGGATAACACAAAAGAATTCCGGCTGGTGCTGTTTTCTCTTCTTGAAAATCCCCGGATTCAACGAAAATCTGTCCCCCCGTGTCGTGTTCGGTCGAACAAAGACAGAACCCGAACGAGGACATCGCGGTCCGGCTGCGAAAGAGAAAGTGAGACGAACTACGAAACCCTAACTGAATCGCACAATGACGTAGTGTTCTGTCA
The DNA here is from genome assembly GCA_022817085.1 of Psilanteris sp. ZL-2020. Lineage (NCBI taxonomy): Eukaryota > Metazoa > Arthropoda > Insecta > Hymenoptera > Scelionidae > Psilanteris > Psilanteris sp. ZL-2020. The sequence continues at coordinate 8,823 of JABFQC010006090.1, read as the reverse complement.
TAGCCATCGCAACGCTCTGTACCTCTTTAGCTTCCACGACCTGCGTTACTCCGTACAATACGTGCCGCGATCGCCGCTGCTGCGACGCGAACCCCGGGCCGGTGCAATTACGCTCTGTCGTCTGAATTTCGGCTACCGGAAGGAGATCAAAGAACGGTCCCGACGGCAAGGTAAACACGCCGGCAGGTTTTCTTCCTTTTTTCCCCTAACGATGAGGAGCAGGAGGTGTTGCGCGGCGTATCCTTTTGTCAACGATGTAGTGACTTTTGGAGCAGGAGTTAGTTAAGATTTCGAATTTGGATGAGGATGTCTGCGTAGACCGTTGGCTTCGTCCGCTTCGAAATGAGGGCTACCGATTTGATCTCGTCCGTGCTCGTGCTGTCGCCAGTTTTCCACGTCCTCGCGGTGGACGCGAGCGATTCGCTTTGCAAGGTACGCCGACGAACATATTTTTACAAACATTTGGCTTAGGATATTGCCGTCCCAGCCCGCGCGCCACGAGAAACCGCGTCGCGTCTGTGCGCGACCAATTGTTCGATCATTTGTTGTGCACTTGTCGTTTCGGAAATCGTGAGATAAACGGGTGTTGGGAATTCAGCGAGCGAATGGAAGAAGTTCGCTTTTCTCGAGCGCCCGCTTTTAGCGCGATAAACGCAATGATAATAATTTAACGTCTTTTATTGGTCTCGAGTATACGCGTTTTATGTAATTGTTTTATTAATGCGTATTATTTTTGTTGCAATTTTGCAATGTATTATTGAAACATAGATTTTAGACGCGAGTGTAGTTTAAGCTTCTGTTTATTATTGTTTTGTTGTTTGATGTGTTTTAAAAATATATAATCTGGTTTGTTTAAAGATATTGTAAATTTGAATGTTAACGAGGATCGTGAAAGAGTTATATTTGTAATTTAATTATATTATTATAATTATTTTCATACAAAGTCATATTTTTTGAAGTTATTAATTTTATAATAATATTTATTACTAATATTTTATTAGTCAGATCATAATTTTTATGTATGATCAATTCAAATAAATTTGTTTTGAAACTCCATGAATAATATGAATCTGCGAAATATTTAATAAATTACGAATTAATTATTAAATTAATGTATTAAATGTTTAATATTATTAAATTTAATAAGGAAAATTAAATTTAAAATTTTTTTAAGTTTAATAAAATTAAATCAGTAAGTTAATAATGTATTAATTATATTGTATTGTATATTATTAATAATTTATAGTAATTAAAAAATAATTTTCCGATACTGAGGCATTACGTATTATTTAATCAACATATTATATGATGAAGACATTTTTGTTCAAATTTTTATACACGAGTTTAAGATAATTATTATTCATGGATTTTTAAAGAAAATTAAATGAGTTTAAAACTATTAATTATGTTTCATACAAAGTTTCTTAAATGTGTAATTTTACAATTATAAATCATTGTTTTACTTTCAATTTTACACTTTGCAAAAACCTTTGCCGATAAAAAAATGTACGTATAATATAACCAAAATGATTTCATTCCAGAATGATACATTTTACGGAAGCGACATTCCTAAAAGGCACATTACGAAATCGGAGTTGTCAAATCCAATTTCTGTAACAGCGGCGATCGTGTTTAAAAAAATACGAAGACAAGTCAACGGCGACAAAAACTTGACATTACCCGAACGAAAAGTTCAGAAAAATCGGCGTCGTCAGTCCTGCTCGCGTCAAGCGAATTGTTATGACAGATCGAAGAGTGGCGTCAAAAACCGTACAAATTTGGAAAGCGGGAGTTCAAAGGGGAGCAAAAACAAACGAAGGAACAAGCAGCGCAAATACGGTTTAAATAATCGAAAGCGAAATAATAAGAATGAGATAAAAAGCAACAGCGTGAAGTCCCCAAAGATCCAAACGAAATCTTTATCTCAGGTTCTCCTAAAGTCGAGACGACGGAATAATGACTTCGGAGACTTGGATAACGTTTCTCGGAACATGTATGTAGATTCGTATAAACCTAACAGACGTTCGGAAGATCGCGGCAAAAATAAGGAATTTTTCAACGTCATGCAGCGATTCTTCGATAATGAAAATATATATAATAGGAGGTACCTTTATGGACGAAGGACTGGACCGAAAGGTTTGGAATATTTGTCAATTACGTCTGACCTTGGTGAGGTTAATTTGTTGCCAACGATTAACAATGTGCTTATTTTCAATTACAGGGACTTGGTTAAGTGGCGGGTATGACATCGATAGTACGTTGGAGCTTGTTTCTACCAAATCCAACGCGTTTAAAGACTACGATGACGAGTACCAGAAATCTTTGTCATCCGTTTATCAAGATTACCACAACCCGTTGCGGCATAGTTTGGTAAATCTGTTGACGGAGCTATTTTTGACGTTGAACAGCACACTAGACAATGACTACGAATTGGTTTCCGCGTTAGCCAACGAAAATATGGAGATTAGCGAAAGTGCAAATGATTTTTGCCAAAGATGGATTGACCACAAAGACAAGTTAGAAGCAGTATTTATAGGTAAATGAGAAGGAAATAAAAGACCCCTTTGGATGGGAAAAAGATTTTAATTTAATTTGAATTAAATTGGTACATTGAACGTTTTCTTAAATTGTCTTCTTCGGTTCACTTCTTTGCGTACGGACACTGCTAAGAAAAAGTGTCTTAAATGTAACTTTTTTAAGACGCAAAGCGACTTATTTAAGTCACATTGTCTTACACGAGAAAAAATAATGATATAAATACAACACAAAAAGACCATATTGACTACACGGTGTTAATTCAACACATAAACTTTGTAAAATTAAAACGACCAATTTGTTTGAATAAAAACAATAAAATTCTGAGGAAAAATAGCCGCTGTGTTTATAAACACTATATTCCTAAAACCGTATACAATCAACACACACCTCGTCGTAGATCCAACATATTTTGACTATTTTAAAATAAAACAATTTTTGTATAAATTTAATGCCTTATTTTTTCCCGTGTATTACAAGGTATTGTGCATTTGATTAAGACACTTAGACGTTTTCATTAAGCCACTTTGGGCCTCAAATAAGACACATGTATTAAACATTTTTAGCAGTCAAGAATTAAATTCAATCGAATGAATGAAAAAGCGAATTGTGAATTCCGTTGAATTTGAATAAGCCTAATTGTTATCGGAATGCGATTATATTTGGTGTCGTCCGTTTTTCGGGAAAATCCTAATAGCTTTTCGTAGTTTTCAGACAATGGCGAGCTCGTTTAATAACTCGATATTTAATTTACTAATTCCAGGACCTTCCGCGCGCCTACCGTCGTGTCCTTGTTTTTATCCAAGTAACATATTTTATAATGACAAAATTTGGGACAAGAGACAGCAAAAAAATTTCCGGTGGCGTGATGCCAGCGGTAAATCACAAAGAATAGACATTTATAAGCCAGGTGCGTTTTATTGTGTGCGATCGTTATTAACCCAAGGTAGCGGTAGCGCTGCTGCGCAGCATTGCTGTTACGACGAGGAACGGCGATTAATAACACGAGGTTCCGGTGCTGGAACGCCGAATTTTGTTAGTCCGGAAGCTTCTCAGGTGCTCCACGAGAAGATCGATCTTCTGCCTTGGAAACTTTGCAAAGGAGATTTTTCTAGGTAAGGAAGGTGAAGAATATCCGTACGCCCACGGTTTCAGAACTTTTGCTGAAGCGTCTCAGTTATAATATTTGTATTTGTTTCAGGTTTAATTCAATGCGACCACCAAATAATGATAATAATTGCCAACTGAATCCGGATGAAGACGAATACAAAAGGCAAAAAGCCGAACGAAAGTCGTTTTAGGACTGAAACAAAAAGTGTTGAATATTTAGATGAATTGTGTATGTGTGTGTGTGTGTGTGTACAGTTATTTTAAATTATCAATCACACGATTACGCACGATTGCTATGTCGCAATATGCTTTTGGTAGAATTGAATTATGTTTATATATGTTTATATATAATGAATCATTCTGTCAAACAAAACGAATGTACAAAATATGAAATAAGCCAAAGTTCATAATTTATATGTATAATATAAATTAAGTACAGTAAAATATATATATATTTAAAAATATAATCAAATCCTGTGTCGTTATTTTATTAATTTGAATCTCATTTCGTTTAACAATTTTATTTAACGCATAGCTTCGAATACGGGGATCGGTGGCAGATTCTTTTGTACGATTAACATTATCCGACTCCGTATACTTTTTATAAAATAATAATTATCTTCGATCGCGGGAAAAATATAACGACGCGGATATTTAAATAAATTGGATGGTACGATGTTAGTGATTTTTAACAACGAAAACATTTTCTTAATATAACCCGATATTTAGCATATAGTAGAAAATGATGAACAGAAAAAAGTTGAAGGGCGCGACATTACTTGTATCGGTAGAGCATTTAACGAAAACCGGTTTTAACAGAGGAAGTCACGTGAATCTGATATTCAGCCAACTGTAAAGTTTCAGAAATAGTTCGTCAGATAGTAAAACATCTTGATTAGAATACTGATTAAATTCGTTGTTTATGAAGCATAATTCAATGACAATTTAAGTCATCATAATAATTAACATTTTTAATTTCATTTTGTTAAATAAACAATTTCGTTTCAATTATTTTTGATACCGCGTATCAATAGTTGAAATTCGTTGTATGGACAATTGTTGATATTTATAAACAATTTTAAATCGCCGTTCTCGGTTTCATTCTTCCTTAGTGGTCTCGAAAATGATGCGTACGGCCCTGAAACCGAAGAAGTATAGTTTGACTCGATTCAATGTCCCTTAGAAGTTAGAAGGGATTTTACGTCACGGGAGTGCGCAGTGTAATGCACCTGACGTCAGTATCCATGGGTACTGTTTGCAAACAACAAGGATCTCTTCTTAGTACTCGGAAGAACAAGTAGTTTTTATTTTCAAAATGGACTGGGACTTTGAAGCACCTCCAAAACCAGCTTCAAGAAAGGTACTTCCTTGGTTCTTATTAATAACGTTTAAAATTGTAATAATTCAAGACGGTGAACAGTTTATCAAATCTTAAATTTAAGTTTGTGATTAAGTGAAGATTCTTTATCATTTTTTCTGCTTTAATTTCGACGCAATGATAGTTAATACTTAATGATACTAGTCTTGTGTTAAAATTAAATCAATTTTTTAATTCATTAATTCCTTCCTTGAATTTTTCTTTATAAATATATATATAATCCAATGTACACTGAAAGAAATAAAATTTCAAATTTGACCAAACTAGATAATAAAAGGAGGAAAAGTGAGCAAAAATGTAAATAAACATTGGACAATATCATGGCATTTACCATGATTTACCATTATTTGGTAATATTTGACATATTTTTTTAGAATTTTCTCACCGTAATTTATCATATTATTTATATTTTGGCCTATTTTTCCTACTTTTATTATCTAGTTTGGTCCAATTTATAAGATTACTTTTTTCAGTGTATATTAAATTTATATTTGTTACATCTGGTTGAATATGATTATTATTATTATTATTATTATTATTATTATTATTATTATTATTATTATTATTATTACTTATATTCATCTTTAATTTATAGTTGTTAACAAGACTTGGAAGGAGAAATACACATACGACTACGACGCAAGAAGAATTTAAAATAGACGATGACATCTTAGAAAGTCCAGTATCTTTATCCTCTGGAAAATCTGGACCCTCCGATGGACCCGTAGCTCCTCCTCGATCTCGAAAAACTGGCTGGGGTGATGAATTAAAATCGGGAAAGTAAGACTCAAATATGTTTTATTGGCGCCATAAATAATATTTCGTCTTTTATCAAAATAATTGAAATTTAATGTCGGTAATTTTTATTTTTACAGACAAAGGGTTGCTGTTAGCATAAATGAGCAGTAAGTATATTATAATGCCAAGAAAATTTAATTATTTTACATGCTTTAATTGTCATGCGTTTTTAGAGACAAACATTATGGACGGGATAATCGTGATAGAGACGAAGGTAAATATCAAATAGTTGCGTGCAATTTTTTGTATGTATATTCTTTTGCAAACGCGTTTAAATGACATTTATTTAATTTATTTACATCTAATTTAATTATAGCTTCATTAATAAAATATCTTAATGCAGTGGAATTTAAGATTATTTGTTTTCTAGCCGTTTTGTAAATTAATATATAAAGAAACAATTTTAAATAACTAAAGAATGCACAAATATTTAATAATATGTTTTATATATAAATTCTGTAAAAATATTATATTATACTTTTTAGCTGAAACAATATTAACTAAAAATGTATATTTATGTATATAATTATATTATTTTTCTAGAGATTCCTGTTATACCAGATCTGGATGAAATTATAGAAGACAATAGTATTAGTGAAATAAATAGTATGATTTCGTAAGTTATAATCATAAATGTGTAAATTTTGTTTTATAAATTGAAATCTTTATAACTAATTTTAACAATATTAAATTTTTGTATTAAACTATAAATTATATATATAGTTAGTAATTCAATAATAACAATTAAATAAAAAGATCTTTTATAATTCAAAAAATTGAAATGTGCTTTGTTATACGTTAAATGGATAATTAAGTCAAAAATACTTTAAATGTGTATTATAATAACATTTGCTATAAATTAAATATCAATTCTTATAAATTATTATATATTTAATTTAATATTAATAAAATATTCATATATATATTTATATTGCAGCAATACAAAGAACAGAGTAGCGGCGTATAAAGAACTTGATAGTGATTTTCTCAAAAAAGCATCTTTTGCGACAGTTGACGGCATCGATTTATCACTTCTTGCTGAGAAACTATATCCTGCAAAAATGGTTCAAGAAGCAGATGAAGTTTGGAACTGGGATACGTTATTTACTCAAATTACATCAGAAATAAATAGCCAAACAAGGACAAAAAGTAATTTTTAAACTGATTTGTTAATATAATTTATAATTGTCATATTACGAATTTGAATTTAACGACAGCAAATATTAATTAACGCGCTAGACAATAAAAGAAGTCTTATTATTTCATTATATTCTGTATATACAATAATTGACTGATATATTATAATTTGTACATACACATTTTTTTACATATTATTTTAAAGTTTAAAATATATATTTACTTAATTATTTATAATATTTACTTTTACAAATTATTTCTTGAAATTATTGTAATATAAGATTATTTGAATAATAAACATGAATTATGTCTAAACCTACATTTTATGTTTTTAATGTAGATGGTATTGAATAGAATTGTAAAATAGACAATTAAATATAAGAATACGCTGACAAAGCGTAAAATTATATAATTGCCATTAAAATTTCATTATATATAAATGTATATTAAATAGTTTTTTTTTTCAACAATATATAATAAATTTTTTTTAATGACATAGTATTAAGAGACATAAAAACATTATATTATAAATATACAGTTTTAATATATATTACGTATAATAAGTATATTTTAAAAATTATTATTTTAAACTTATTTATTTTATAAAATAACTGTTATATGAAAACAATTAAATGAAATATAACTTAATTTCAATTTTTATTCAGATTTTTATAGTTCTATTTCACTTCAAATGACTTCAACTTCAAGTTTTATGTGTACTTTTTATATTACGTACACGAATCCAATTTTTTATTACCCTACTATATGACTCCTAAATTAATTAGAAAATATAAGGAGTTTAAATTTATATTTATAATAATATATTCGAAACAACTTTTCATGCTTTAATGCATACAAAATTAACTAAACATATATAAGCACAAAGAAAAAATTACAGTAAAAATAATTATTCTAGATTTAATTTGAGTACATTGTATGTAATACTTATTTTTTATTCCATATTACATAGAAGATTATTATATAATACATTGTACATATAAAAATGATTAGCAACGTGTATTTCAGCAATGCTTATAAGAAATTTTTCCCAGTCCATTACACTTATTTTTGTTATAGTTAAACATTTTTATTTTAAAAATGTCAAATTAATATAATGGAAATATAAATGTACATCTAAAAAGATTTTAAGATATATTAATTTAAAATAACTCCTTTTGCATATAAACTAAGAAATTAAAAAAAAAAAATACACAATATATATTACTATATAGTAGTATTTTATCTCAAAATATATTTTAATTTCAAATAAATTAAACGATGATTTATCATTGTATAAATGCGGTTGAGAAGTATATTTATACAATATGTAATGATGTAATTGTGACTATTTACAATTTATGTTGTGTTATTTATAAATAATTTAATAAATAATATTAAAAAAAATCAAAATCAATCATTTTGACACTTGCCTAGTTTGTTAATATACACGCAGAGAAGTATTTTGTTGATTCAACAAACATTTTGTTCATTTAACCAAAATTATAAATAAAAATTAAAATAAATATAAATTTTGTTGATATAATAAACTTTTGGTTAAATTAATAAATTATTCACTACGTGTAAACTACGTTAAATATTTTTGAACTATAAATAATATTTGTATCAAAGAAAGAGGAGTTAATTTAAAAATAATTAGATTTGAACGCGAAATGCCTAAAAAGTAATTTCTATCGACTGGTCCTGTTTCAGGAATACTTCTTGTTTTTTCCATCATCCACAGAAAACCTTTTGTTCTAAGTTGACTTTTCAATTCCTTTCCAATCACATCCCTAATTCTTTGATTATATTTGTTTAACCATCATCACTGAAAAGAATATGCTTAAACGCAATTATATATTTATTAG
>JABFQC010006089.1:0-11057 GCA_022817085.1 Psilanteris sp. ZL-2020 | reverse complement strand
AAACTAACCTTCAATGACATTTTACCATACTATCTGGAAAAGTTAATGATATTCTAATATAATTTTTGCGACTTGTATATCAATGATTTCTAAAATATTATAATATTTCTCTGTGATTATTTTTACCATACGTATAATAATTTTATTATATATAATGACAAATTAATCAAATAAAACGTTAAACAATTATATAATATACTGGAAAACTGCACATACTTGTCATTTTTGACTGCTTTATCATAAAGTATAGTAATTTTACGCTATACTTGTTTCTCCGTGTACATCTATAAATGTGGAATCCAAACGCATTTAATGTTTTTAATGAATTTATGAACTGTCGAATATTTTTGTACATTATAGGTTAAGTTAAGCATTTTAATCAAGAATCAGAACGAATTTTTTAAATTGTAGTTTTGAAAATTTTATTTCATTTCCAATTGTATTATTTATTATTTCTGTAACACAATTATTAATATTAAGTATATCTTTACAATTTTTCTGTGCAACTCCGCATCATTTTGACGTTGATTCAACGTGTGAATACATTTAATTCAAAATTTAAGCCGTAGCATTGACTTGAATGTAAATATAACATTTACAAGTTAACTCTTAGGCTTAATGTAGAATCAAATACTAAAAATGTTTTTTTAAACTGAAAATTTTTTTCCGTGTATATATTCATAGCAATACCATCGACGTAAGAATTATTTTCCTCCATACATATAATGAACGCCGCAGAGCAATCTCGCATTTGTAATCAGATTACCCCGCGTATAATTAAATTAGTGAAGTTAATGAGACATAATAGAGCCGTTTAGGTTTTTTCGATTAAAATTTCTTTTCGAGCGGAGGACAAGGGAAAAAAAAGGACAAAGACCAAAAAAAAAGGAAAAGAAAAGAACGAAGGAAAGCAAAAAGTTAAACGATTGCTCGTTTCTAACGGGTCGCGTTTAAAAGACCGTATTCCATTTGTTTCATCTTTTGTTTCTGCTGAGCGTTGGGCTCGTGACATTACGCGTATTAATTTGTAAACAAGTATCTTGATGCCATAAAGAGGTCAGTTCTATGGAAATTAGACGATAAATCATTGAAATAGCGTGGATGCAATAAAAATACGAGCGGCGTGATTTAATGGGAGGAAGTATATTTTATTTTGGATATAATAAGGCGGCAAATACATTATTAATGGAGTAAATGCAAAAGCTTTGCTTTCGAAATACGTTCGGGCACGTAGCGCCACAAAAAGCTTGAGATTTTCTTCTGGGAAGCAAACGATCCCGAAACGAATCGGTAGCTTGTATTCGTAAGCGTGAAAGTTTGTTACGGAAATAATAAACTTGTCACATTTAAAGATACCTTGCTACTTTTTGAAGAAATTATAGGCTAAAAATATCACGCTGATATACGAAATCGGGTTTTTATTCTGGGAATCGAACTGATTAAACAGTCGGTGTTTTTTTCTTCTTTTTTTTTGTTTTTTTCTTTTTCTTTCTTTTTTCTTCTCTCGTGATTTTTAAAGCCAAAGAATACTGACTTCGAAATGACGTACAAATGTGTTATTATTTCAGGACAAAAGTTGTTATTAAATTATTAGACTGACGCCCGCGGACTGATATACGAAATACGATTTGGGTTATGCCGATTGATTGTTATGATTTTTAAGATTTACGCGTTTAATAATAATGTATGACTGACGCGGACCAACGGTTTTATTCTCGATTTTAGACCATTTTTTATATGCATTTTTATTTCATCGTGAACTTCGCGAGTCACGGACATTGTTCGATTGTTCTTATTGGTTGCATATGTGGTGATTATTGTTTGAATAATCTGATTTATTTGTAACTTGGATATGAAATTGTTTTCCTGTAATACACATTGAATTGTGGAGAAATAATCTGATTAATAAAATTGGCCTGTCGTGTATAATAAAATCGACGAAAATATCAACAACATTAAAAACTGTTATTCATGAATTATATATTGTAAGAATTTCGAATGAACTAAATAAAAAATTGAAAAATTATTAATATTTTTGCCGTAAAATAATTTCAATATTTTAACAATTGAACATACATAATATTTTTGATAATTACAGGAAAAATTATTATTTTTTTTTCTTTAATGTACTTTTATTATAAACAAATTTACAAGTTACAACTACAATTTACAAATACTTTTTGTAGACGAACAAAAATGTATACATTTATATATAACCAATAAACATTTATTAACTTTTAATATACGTTTAATTCGATTACTGTATGTCTTACATTTTTGTTGTGTAAAAATTGATATAAACGTTAAATTAAATTATATCAAACGTGTTTATTATTCAGTATTGTAAATTTGCTTATAGTATATAGCCTTTATCTGAATAATATTAAAAATATTGCTAGGATATCTTTATCACTATATATTAATATGATGATTTTGCTGAATACATTAAACAGTGTGTGTTTTGATTTATTGAAATTCTTCAAACACTATACTTTGGTACACAAAATAACGTCAATAAAATGATTATATTTTCGAATCCAAACACAGACTTACCAAATATATTATTGTCTTATTGAGTTTCCGAGATAAGAAAAAAGGCGCCTTTAAATATTTAAGCGGAAAATTTATTTTTCATATATCATTCAATCAGTTTGTGTCAAACATAAATATATATATTTTGTTATTGTTATATGTTTCTACATATAAAAATAATTGCAAATATTCTTTTACTATAAAAATGATAGTTTTGAAATAAGATATAAATCTTAAAAACTCAATTCAACACAATTAATTTAATTTAAATTAAATTAACAATTAACGAGCTATGTAATTTAATTAAAGCAACGTATATATTTATATATTATTTACACAACGAACGATCGATTTTTTAAAAATATATATACTATTTTTTAATATACGGATTATATTTGCAACGTACATATATACTAGAATGTAAATATACTCTAATAAAGTAAACTAACTATAAATATAAAAAGTATCGTTATAAACATGATTACGTTTCAAATTGCAAAAACGTTTCTGTGTTTCTTGTATAAATCATACTCCTAAATTTTAAAATAAACCCGTTAGCACTGTTTGACTGTTTTTTTTATTCCGTATTTAATATTTATCAAAAATAAAATATATGCGATCGAAATGAATTACTGCCGCGTACCCAATGAAAAGTGCATTTCGGCTTTATTTATTTTCGATTGCGCGCACCAACGGTGTATAAATATACAATCAAACGTGATTTTATTATTCGATTATGGTTGTCAAGTTAATTAATTTTTTCAATACTAATATCGTTATTTACGCGCGCGTGGCTAGAAAAGCGTACGAGCAAAAACATTCCTCTCTCGCACTACGAGGGAAATATTTTAATTAACTTAATTAATAGCACAAAGATTGCCATGCAAATTCAGATCAAGCAGTTGATCTTATAGTCACACATACGAATATTTCGAATCTGCAATAACGCATTTGGTATCGCATTTTGGTCTCGGTCGGTAAATTTACTTGATTCAGTATATATGTACAAATTTAAAAAAAAATCATAAATCGAAAATATGAAAAATACTTAAAGTTCGATTCGGTTGAAATTGCAATTCTTAAACGTTGAGCGTAAATTGTTGAGTTTTATAGAATTTATCGCGCATCTGTATGTCTACATGTGCGCGTAAATGTATTTTCTATCAGTTATGGATTTACGGATAATACTGTCAATGATACTATCAAATGACCGGTTGTATCTATTTCGTGCTATTAGCGTGTATACATAATATTATAAAATAACTAACATTCGAGATAACATCTTAATTCTGCACTCAATTGTGCATTAGCGTGTAGCAAATGGTCCAGTTAGATTTTTCTCCGATACTATAATTCTTTCATTCAATGGCTAACTAATATATATATTTGCATAACATGTAACGTAAGTGAAATAATGCAATTTCATGTAACATTTATAAAAACAAAAACGTGACCATAAATCCAGTATAATTATTTCACTTGCAAAATAACTTATAGAACAAATAATTATTGTCAGCATTTTTTCAACCCACGTTTAATATTTAATATACACTGAGAAAATCAAATCGTAAACGGAACTATGTACATTGTTGATCGTACGATTTTATATTATACATCTCATGTAGAAAAAAAACGGCCCAAGCTTGACTTTTTTTCCAAAAAAATTAATTTGAACAAAAAAAATATATAATTATTAAAATATTTATATATTACACTGAGAAACATTTGATAGTAAAAATTAGCATGAATAATGGTAATTGAGCATTACGACTGAAAAATGATAATTTTTAACATATTTCGTGTTAATTTTTAACATTTTTTGTGCGATTTTGTAACACTTGTTGTGTTATATGTAAGATTTTTAACATATTTTATCCGAAATTTTAACACAAAACATGTTAAAAATTATCATTTTGCAGTCGTAATGCTCAATTACCATTATTCATGCTAATTTTTACTACCAAATTTCTCTCAGTGTATAATATCTGAAAACGTGTATTTTCATAATTATAAAACATCTTCTAGAACGGTCACCCATCCGGGTAAGAACCGTCGCCAGTGTTGCTTAACTCGATCCTTACATGGAGAAAAAAAAGTAATAAAAATTACTTATCAAAATAGCAAATATGTGACAGTAATGTTGAGTATTGAAATAATACATAAAATATCAGAAATTTTCACAAAAATTACGTAATTCTTATTAATTTTATATGTAATATTTCAAAATAGAACACTATACTGTCACACATTTCATATTTTATGAGTAATTTTTAATACTTCTTTTTTTCTCTGTGTAATGGTAGTTTCCGCCTTTGCGACTCTAACCACAAGCGAGAACTAATTTAATGATATTGAGCTACACGGTGAACCGTCGGCTGCCAACATTGGGCCAGAGGTAATTGGCGTTTCATTCCAACGGTTTGCCAAGATTGGCATCCAAGGTTGTGCCAAGCTTGGGCCGGTCATTTTCAATTGGCAGACCACAGATTTTTCTACGTGAGATATGTGTTTTACAATTTGAATAATAATCGACGCCACCCAATGAAATAACGGAATTTAAATAATTTAGCCAATGAGAAGCATCGAAATGTTACAATGTAAGTTGTACAATTTCATTTTCTAAGTGTAGAATATATATATATTATATATAAACAAATGTTCCTCTTAAACCAATTACGTACATTTAAGTCTTGAACAAATAAACAATTCAACGAGAAACCAGCAATTTAATTATAATCGCACCGTGCCGAATGCAACTTCAATATATATATATATATAGACATAAATAAAATATCGCGACAAAATAAAAATGGTATTCAATAGACTAGACGTCATCTTTTTCCGCGCTATTATTAATATCATTAAACCATTATTAGATGACAATCGCGGTTGACATTATTATTATCATATACATAATGACGGATACAACTGCATTCGCGTATACAAATATAACTAATTGTACGAATATATATATATATATTCATTTTAAGACCCTTGCTCTGTCGAATTTCGCGACTGCGACAGTACACATTACTTCGACATTTTTATTATCGTTCGCGGAAGTATCACAACGATCGCGCGACACGGGAGGGGGGGTCGATTGAAAAATGGTCGCCGGCCGGGGTCCGGGGCCCGGCCGACGGTGAACCGATGGTGCCAGTAGCGGCGCTCGTGCGTTCGTTCGAAGACATTTTATTTCTGACAAACTGGTTCCCCGAGCGATTAATCGCCCCCACTCTAGTGATCGCGGTCAGCGAATAGAGCCCCTCCGCATATTGGCGAGGCATCTCCTTATTCGTTTTTCCCTTATCGTTTTATTTTCCTATCCTACAAACCTCGAAGCTAGCGGCTACAAAATAAGACGATACCGCCTAATTGCAAATGAATGCCGCTCGCATCTACCGGGTGTCTCGCGCGCCAGATATATGAGCGCCGAAATTATAGTGCCATCGGGAGAACTATCGCTGATGAGCGTCAACCGAGCGCGCGCGCGCACGCTGCAAGCGGGATTAGAGCTCGGGGCATTCCGCTCGGTGCCTCTTTTCGAATCATTCGTCCAAATGACGTATACCGAGCGAAGTGGATTCGATGTCGGTGTAATCGTTTCGGGCGCGATTAGAGCGCCGAGTTATTAAGCTTTAATGTATTCAAAAGCAATTTAACAAAGTGGCTGATTAAAGACGACTTTTACTTTATTAGGATAATTGACCGGCTTCGTGTATTTTGCAATACGTCACAAATACGCTTCGATCGTCCGCGGAACGGTCGTTTGCTGTTTACCGATGAATTAATCAACGCGCGAACTTTTGGGTCCAATTGGATCTTATTGTTGATAGATACAATGGGTGAATGGTCCTGGCGGGGTTTAGATTGATCGATAGAAATTATTACGCAATACGAATAGCTCGCAGTTTTTGGTACGCGCGGAAATAAAGAATTTTGGAAAAGTTTGATTGATTTTATATATATATATATATATTAAGTATAATCGAAGTAAGATATCGGAGCGAATTTCGTGCATGATTTGGTACTTTAAAATTCGGTAATTTTCGATTAATATAATTGTATTATTATGTTAAAGAAACTAATATTTTATATTAACTACGAACATTTTTTAACGATCTACTAATATAGTAAATTTTTTACAATTACAATTATATATAAAGAATATATTTGCCATATTCTAATACAAAAGTTACTGTTTTAATTTTGACGGGTATTGATTTGTAAACAGTAAATTTACATATTTGCACATTTTATTTATATTTATTTCAATGGCAGTTGAAAAGAGTAATAATTCATAGTAAATGTTTTCTGATATACATATGTATATATACTTAATATATATATACTCTAATCAGTTATCAATATTTTGTTGCATATTCGTATTGCAATTTGTATAATATTTATTTATTTATTTCCAAAGAGTTAACGGGAATTTCCCTTTGTACAATATGTACAAAAGATAAATATAAAAATTATGAATTTTAATGTTCCACGATAATATCCCAAATCACCCTAGAGAATTTACTCACACTTAAATCAAAGACATTCGCATCATGCAACAATCTATCTTTCGCCGTGCGAACTTTTCTCTCAATCGAGTGACTATATAGCAAATTTGATTTATAAAAATTTGTGTTAAAAATAAGAGGTCTACGCGTCTGAAAACCATTACGCGAAAATTCAACAGTAGGCGATGGTAGGGGAAATTTAAATTTAAAGAAAATCTAAAGAAAAAATTTTGCAACTCTCAATCGCTGGCGTGAGACAATGGTCAAAGTTATCAATAAAAATGCCTTTATAAAATATAAATATTACAAAATATAATTGTAAAATCGTAACTTAACACTTAATTGTCATTTATTTAACACTTAGTGAATATTAAACAATTTTCAATCATCAACTTTAATTTGTCGTAAATGAATTGTTTCTCTGACATTTGCAAATGAGAAATATTTCAAATGCAAGTTGTTTAATATTGATTAAACGTGTAATATTTATTAAAAGACAGTTATAATCGCGCTCGTGAAATCGTACGTATTGATTAACTAATAGATGATACTCTACGTTCAGTTACAGATACACTTATATATATAGATATATACATATATATACACCTATAAGTGGGTAATTGATCTGCAATGATCGAACCCATTAATGAATGCGCGTAATTTCCAAAAGTTCGCACTGCACATCGGCGCATAATTTTATATTGCCAATTAATTTTCAATAAGCCGTCTCGGCGTTGCATTATTCGGAATTTAAAGATCAAACCATACGCAGTTACATGTTATTTATAGTATTCAATAGAATATTGAATTGCCCATACTCCGAACACGTAACTTATTTCAAAATATGAAGTTAATCTCGATTGATCTTTTATCCAAACAATCTGGAGATCGTAAAATTTACAATAAATTGTACAAGATTGTTATAATCGCAATCTCGGCCATTATTTTAACGTTTTTTTTTCAAACTGATCGTAATTTAAGAGCCACATTCGCTTCGAAAGTAAGTATTTTAAATACATAATCTATCGCTCGGTATGTTACCCAACCAATCAACACATAAATATGATATTCAATGCAATTGCTTGTTCTAAATAACAGATGAATTATTTTTAAAAGGTTAACCTTATAACTATTACACAGCGAGAAAAGTTACGTTCAAAAAATTGTAATTGCACTTGCATGTAGACACTTCAAAATCTAATAAATGTAATATAATAAAGCAATTTTTATTTTATTAATTAACTGGTTAATTAAAAAGTACTTTATTATTTAGAATATTAAAATTTGCAAATAATACGTAATGAAACTCGTTAAGTAATGCAATGCATAATTGCATACATAATTTTACTATAATATAAATATATGCAGCTTTTTTAATTAATTACTTTTAAAAAATTTACATAAAATTTCTAATGCAAGACTTTTGACATTCATTTGTTAAATAAATATTTTTAATTTATTCTTTTACTAATTAATATAATACAAAAAGACAAGTATAAACAAAATAATAATTTATGAAGTATTATGTGGATAATTTGATCATATTTTTAATATATTACTTATGTACTGTATAATAAATTATATATATCAAGCAATTTATTATACATATATTAATTTTAGCTTATTGAAAAAAAATATATCAATACTCCGGACAGCGTTAAAAAAGTTACTATATATTATAGTATTTAATAATCATTATTTTCAATGTAATAATATGTATATAAATTTTTGAATAACATTTGGTATACTTCAATTTTTTGCAATAAACTATTCCCACATAATATTTTATGAAATTAGTTTAATATCTAACAGCAGCATGATAGATATCAAAACTTATAAATATAATGATTAAAAACTTGTGTTATCAAAACGACTGAAAATGTTCGTGTCGTTTAACATTTATTAAAATATCTGTATATTAATAACGGTTACATGATTGACATTACTTTTTCAATCTAATTTTTGCACTTAGTACCTTACAGTACCAGTCCTGAGAAAAAAAAATTGATAACATTTCTCTATAAATACATATTACTCTAAAACAAGAAACTATTAAAAAAGATAATAAAGATTACTATAAAATCAAAATCACTGTAATTACTATAAATCATTCATCATTAAATTACTAAATTACTATAGCGATATAGTAGTAATATAGTAAGTACATCACCCCACTTTGACACATTCTAAACACATATACGATGTTTTCGAGTCGAACCACTCGACGACCATTCCCACCGCAACGCCGTGTCGGTCGACGAAACTGAAACGGTCGCGGCGCGCCCTGAAAAGGCAACCTCCGTCGGTGCGTTCGGCGCGCGAGTTTATTAAGCGCGGTCGCCGCGCGACGCGCATTACAGTCGTACGCGCTTCGTCTTTACGAGCTCGATTAAAAATCGCATTAACGCCTCGGCTCCTCCGCGCCCGTCAATACCCGTCTCCTTTTTTTCTTCTTCTTTTCGGTTTTTAACTTTCGCTCGCGGCCCCGCTCTTATCCGCCGGCGCTCCTTCTTCTTTTTATTTTTTCTTTCCTTTTTCACGTTTCTCGTCCGAATCTCAATTTCACTCCGACTCCTCACATTTCTTATCTCGTTCCTTCGGTACTTCTTGTTCGAATCGGTCCCTCATCTTTCGCGTCGCATTCTCACGCTGACAAAACATTCCTGTTCGTCTGTTTTTATTCGCCGCTCGGGCCGCTCGCGTTGTGCGAAAATGTTCGGCCCGGGCTTTAATGATGATTATTGATGACGTACTTTCTCGGCGGTTCAAAATCTCGAGGGTGCGACTCTGGATTGTGCCAAAATTTGCTCATTTTTTGTGTTTGTTGTCGGATTTTGTCGCGAAGCCAAACGTTTTCTGGATTTGCCATTTTCCTTCTGCATTCCTATATTCGTGTTCCTGTTCCTGCACGGAAAAATATGAATGCCTATCACTAGTATATATTTAGTTACAATAGGTAAACTGTGAAACTACTAATGAAACTAGTATACACGGAGAAAAATGATTATAACGCTTTACATAAATTAATTTATGTACGCATTTGTATTCAAAATAAAAGAAATGTTTGTTTATAATAGTCCAACATGCTTTTTGTTGAATTTCATAAATGAAAACGACTGCATTGTTTATTTACATTACATAGCTGTATTAAGAAAGCTACATAAAGTGTTTGACTGATTTAGCTAAACGACTTCAAAATTTTATATATATAACTGATTCTTATGATTGATGTTTAGATATAAGTATGGTTAACTGATGTACTACGATCTTTTGGCTGTTCCAATATCACCCCGACAGTTTATTTGTTTTAAATAAATATTTAGCTGTTCCAGTCAAAGTTTTCTCTCCGTGTACTGTAAGATTATTATTCCCCAACAAATATGTATTTACTTCACTAGTGAAGCAAGAAATAATTCTGGTTGTAGGCCATCTAAGTTGTTGGGTTGAATCAGCCCTACGGATTTTCTTTAGTCTGAATCTAATAGTGTAACAGTTGCACATTACGAAAGATATTATTTTTGTAAATAATTACGGTTAATTTTTGTAACCATAAAAAAACAAAATAATTCAATTGGTTAAATTCTTATTATTAATATATATATATTTGTAGGTTATATTTATGGTCTAAATTAAAGTTTAAGATAAAATAAAGTGTATATGAATAATAATATTATATACTCAAAAATAAATATTTCAACATGAAATATATAAACATTTTTTATATTTATCGATTACTACTTATTAATTATTTGAAAACGATCATTTTTTATTTCGAATGTTGTTATGATTCAACTGAACAATTAGTTGATTCAACCATACAGTTTAGCATCAAATTATATTGAAAGCGTCATTTAAATCATATTTGTTTTAAACAAGAGTTAATATAAGCAAATAAGCTCATTTATCTATCCCAGGTGGAAAATTCCACATGGCACAATGTTAGCACAGTACCCATACCAGACTTGCCAATACAGTTAGTCAGTACCATTTTAGTCTGGCCCAACTCTGGAG
>JABFQC010006088.1:0-11059 GCA_022817085.1 Psilanteris sp. ZL-2020 | reverse complement strand
AATCAGTATAGTAAATTGATTTGAATGGCAGTTAAAATTTAGTTGTAATTTCTGTATTTATATAATTGTGATTATATATATCTAATATTATATAATATTGTAAATATAAATATAAGTAAACAAAATAAGTATAGCGAACAATTATTTTATGTAAACAACAGTTGTTTCTAAACTATTCCAGAGGCGCAGATTTGTTGGTTGATATGCAGATTTTGGTCATTATTACTGAACTGTTATTTCGATTAATAGTTATACGTTCGTTTAGTAATTTATACACACATTTTTTATATTATTTATACAAATTAATTTATGGCAAAATTTTTATTCTGCCAATCAGTTATAATTAATTAATATAAGTTTTATTGATATGTGTGTATATTAAAATTGAAATAAATTGTAATTAACTTTTGTGTGCTAAACGAAGTTTGTTTATCACATTAACCAATTTCTACGTACAATTGCAAAAAATTCAATTTCCATTTTTATATATGTGTACACTGAAAAAAATAATCTTACAAATTTTACCAAACTAGATTGTAACAGTAAGAAAAGTGAGCAAAAATGTAAATAAATATTACACGATATCATTGTTTTTATCATTTGTTTGGTAATATTTGACATATTTTTAGAAGTTTTTAACCATAATTTATTATATTAGTTACATTTTTGCTTATTTTTCCTACTATATTATTATTTATTTTGGTCAAGTTTGCAAGATTATTTTTTTCAGTGTAAGCAGATGAAAAATGTAAAACCATGCAAAACTAGTTTCTTTATAAAATAGAATGTCAATTATCATAATTTTCTTAACATTCATAAACAATAAAAAGACACGAATAACAGTGAAGTACTTGTAAATAGAAGAAATGAAATTTTGGTTTTTATAATATGAAGTTATAGTCGATCATATTGTAAAATCCATATGTTTAAGGTTAAAATACGTTAAAAATTGAATTATTATCATTCGATAACTTGTTGTGTCAAGTGGTATTGCGTTTTACAATAAAAAAATTATGTCTTAATAAAATGTACAAAAAATATATATTATTGTGAATTTGTTAGGTTATTCTCTTAAAATACAACTGGGTTTAGTCATGTGCGTAACGAAACTGAAGTCTATTTGAAATCATATATTTTTAAGTTATTGCAAAGTCATAAAAGACATATTAATTGAAAGTCAAATCAATATTTTGTTTTATGTGTGTGTTATTTGTAATCGATTATATATAAATCAAATGTTTCCATAAATTAGTGTCCGTTGGAGATCAGTGTTTATCAATTTTAAGGGACGAATTTCTGTGAACAAGAAAGAAGTTACAATAATAATAACAAACAGAACCACACTCCTCTGGTATGACAACTTCGTATACTATAGTTCTTGGAATTACAAGAATGCATGTGTCTACCTGATATGAATTAAAAGAGGACTTTTGATTTGCAGTATCTATTTTACAAAGCCGAAGGTCACTGCTTTAAACATTTTTTCTTCAAGCATTTCTATTAGCAGCATAAATGATAATAATAATTAAGACAATAATAAACAATAACAACAGTAATAATAGAATATACTTGAAAATACTATAAGTATTACCATAAAACTACAAAAAATTACAATATTAAAAATTAAACATCTTCATAATTTTAATAAACTATGCGGGTTTTCAAATTTTACGGGGTGTATTAGTAAGCAAAAGATAACAAATATTATGTATTAAAAGTTTCCAACGTTTATTTTCACACGAAAAATAAACAAACATAAATAATTTACATTTATAATACACTGAGAAAAAAATTTTTTTAACAATTTACTACATAATATATCAAAACCGGATGATACGTGGAAATACAAGAAAAATTACTATATAATGTAGTAAAATTGGCAATGCACATAATAATATATTCAAGTTTATGTAGACAATTTTAATATATAATGTAGTATTTTTTTTGTGTTTTCACGTATCGTCCACTTTTGATATGATATAATAATAAATTGTTAAATATTTGTTTCCTCAGTGCAGGAAAAGGGGATTTCATTCTGGATTGATTTGCCTAACATTATTTTGAAATAATTTTTTTTTGATCTGCAATCTGAATTAGTTTTTAAATAATTTATTTCTTATTTCTTACATAATTTTTCATGTTCATTTACTTTTTGTGCGAAAATAAACGTTGGAAACTTCTGCTACATGAAATATTATAGATAGATTTTCCGTTTCTACTTTTGCAATGCTATTCGTTTGAATTAATTTTGATTGAATATTTTTTTAATGCACGGAGAAAAATATAATTACAATTTTACTATAAAATAAACGAAACTTATCCTGGATGAATCAAATTTCTAGTTTTTCTAAAAAATTAGAGTAAAAATGTAGTATAAACAAAAAAGAGAATATTGTTTATGCTACTTTTTTACCATAATTTATTAGACAAAGTTGAAGTTAGTTTCATTCAGTGTCAGTTTCGTTTATTTTATAGTAAAATTTTAATTATATTTTTGTCCGTGTGTCTTTTGAATTTGCCTTTTTAAATTTTTGCATTTTAGTCGTTGTATATGTAATTACGCGATGGAATAAGCTTTGCATCATGAAGATGACAGATTCCACCATCACCACTAAATGTAAAGTATTAAATATACACACCAAAAAGTATGTGAAAGGTCATTAACTATTTCACTTCATTTCCCTTGTATTTATGCCTAAAATCACTATTTATTATATTATTTATGCATAAATTCTCTAATTCATAAATTTATTTGTTCATGTTTAATTTTTTTCATTACAACCAATGTATTTACAATATGAATATTTTCAATATGTTTGAGAATGAAATGATATAGATTATATATATATATGTTAAAATGCATTCTGACTCATGCTAACGCGTGTAACAGAGATATTCCTATAAGCTACTTTTTTTTTAATAACCATCATCAGAATAACATACAATTTTGTTTTATTTTTTTTGTTTACATTTTTATTATCATAATAAATCGCATAATTTTTTCGCTGATAATAAACTATTAATTAAAATATTTTTTAATACTAAATAAATTGATAATCACGTTTCTGAATGGCGCATTTCGTTTAAATATAACGTATAATTAACAGTTCTTTGTTATTATTTCACTGCAATAATCTTAATCAATATTAATATTGTTGAATTTGATTCCATAATATAAAACAAGTTTTCAAAAATAATAATATTTATGTTATGTATTAGACATGTTCAATGTTACCTTTTAATAAGGAAAATCTTAAAACAATCTGTTTAAAGTGTCATAAATTACGACTAAAAGTTACCTTGTTGACAGATACATGGATTTTGAAACAATAATTTGCACTGTGATTATGAAAATTTACAATATTTTTCAATAAAGAATATTTTTTAAAGATGTTCCATTCGTATTATCTAAGCTATAATGTAGTACATGCAAACAAACAAGTTTACTATTTAAAATTTTTTATACAGCGACCTCTTTTACATACATAAAATAATTTTAATTTTTAATTATGAAATTAAATTTATAAACAATTTGAATATTGCATAATTAAAGCAATCTATTTAAGGATAAAATTTGTATTGTAAATGAATAAATTTCCTTTAACTTTTAATATTTTTTGTTATTTATTAAGCAAGTACATATAGTAAGTACTTATATAAGTTATTTAAGTTTCATATTTTCACGACAGGATTCAAAAAATGTATTTGAATATTTTTATTTTATTGTACTTGTACATTTGTTAACGTTACGGTATTGTATCCATTAACGAAATTTTGCATTACATGTATAATCATCAAAACTTTCTAATATATGCCGCCATTGTTGTCTTTGTTAAAATCGATTTACAAATTTCTTTTGTCACTAAGTGTATTTAATTTATGTACCATACATTGCATGGTTGTATTTGTAATATGTGCCATTGCAATTATTATAGTGATAATTACTTGTTATACATTATATACGAAAATAAAGCGTCTTCTTATATGAAAAATATTACTTTGTTTACTGTCAATAATAAGTTCATTGTTATTTTCTAGAAATTTGATTTTTAACAAAAATTGTAAACAATTTAAAAAAAATCGATAAATACAAAATAAATTCTATTAATATTTGTTGTCAATTTTGTTGCATTCATTTTTTTTATATTCACTATTATTCCAGTTTAGTTTTCTTATTATTATTAGTTGTATGTTTCATTTCAGTTCAGCGTCGTTGTTCACTTTCTACGAAACAATAAACTTTCCAATAACAAAGTAATAACTTCAATGAATCGACTGATACTTTCATTATCTTAATTGAACTCAATACAATTTAATTTCCTGAAATATACATGACAATACATATGTTAAATTGCATTTTTATATAATGTTAACATTTAAAATTACTTTGCTTATTATTGAATAAAATCAGTCTGTAATGTAAGTATTATTCTTTGCGATATAAAGAAATCGTTGTTACAGACCAAATCATTACATTCTTACATGTAATTAACATTTGATTAAATGTCAGCTTAATGAAGAAATACACAACTCTCGTAATTATCTAAAAATTGAAGCTAATATAATACGATTATTTATTTGTCATAAACCCGTATTTTTATTACCAATTATGTAAGTAATCAGTTAGAACGATTCAAATGAAAATTATGTTTTCATAGCATGTAACAATATATTCAATTAATATATTTACACATTTACATGGATTGTGAATTTACCCGATTTATTTCCAACAACCTGATTTACATAATATGTTGTACATTATGTAAACTGTTAAACCATAATTCGAGCCAACTTTATTATACTTTCGTAATTCAACGACGGACATTCGAGTGCGCTAAATCCTAACGATCGAATTGTTACAATTAAACCATAAAGTTTGTAAACAAACTTCGAACGCAAATTCTTCGAAAAACAAAAACAAAACGATTTTACTAAATAAAAATACCAAACAATGAAAATGCTTTATTTGTGTAGTATTAACTGTAAGTAAAAGTAGAAAATTCTTTGCACAACGAAAGAAAAGTAATAACAGTAGAAACAAAATAATAATGAAACCAACCGTAAACCGAAAAGCTAGGTTACATTAGTTGAATCACGCGTTTAATCTCAACGAGTTAAATGTCTTCCTTATTTCTTGTTATTCATATTAGTTTACAGTATATATTAAATAAAACATATGCATAAATTCAACATCCCTAAGAATAAATTTTACTCGTAGTATTCTTTTCTGTAGCAAAAAACTTATCACGTCCAGATACATAAATTATAAGCAACGATTTCGTACGTTTCGCTCCATCCTTGTTCGTCGCCATCGAAAAGCCGTTCGTCCCACTTCGTCTCGCTTATTGGCATTCGTTATACCCGCAATTTAAACTACACCGTCTATGACTTAATTATTCAAATTGTATAACTCAATTTCCTACTCCGATTACGAATTTGTCCTTTTTATCGTTATCATAAAATTGCTTTATTAAGTTTGACCGTTTAACGGCGTTTCCAAAAGAAAACAAACAAAACCGCCCGACGAGTTCTATCAAAATAAACAAAGATTATTAAAAACATTTTGGAATCGATGACACGAAGGACATATCCGCGGGGTAAATAAATAAAGCGAGTTCATAACAAGTTTGCGGACAGGGCGGACAATAACAAATATCTTTTTTGTTTCGTTTTTTTTCTTCTTTTTTTATTTAAGGGCGTTAAACCAACACGTCATCGAACCAACTTGAAAAATAAAATAAAACAGATATTTAACGGCACATCGTCATTGATAACCAGATATTCGTTTTTCCCAAACCGGTCGCTGTAGATTCCCGTCCCGCATATTCAGACTAATAAACTGAACCTCGTTCTTAAAGAGTGTTCACAATTTGAAATGAAATATTCCTCAGCTGGCAGCTGAAGCGGACGCGGCATGGTATTTGCGTTGGCTGCGGGAAAATAAAGTTTTTTTTTTCTCGGTCGAACGCGAAACATATTTTGTTCGGATTGCAAAGAAGTATTTGTTTGAAAATATATACAATTGTTTGCAAATATATAATCAACTGACTTCATTCACTCGTTTAATGCGAACAATTTTTTCAGTATCGAGGTAGCTATCATGAGAAGGATACTGGTAACACTAATTATCGTAATTGTTGGTGTTCTGACGCCTGCTTCTGCAGGTAAGATAAATCATGTTTAATAATCATTCTCCAATATCGAGTCGATCGTTTCTAATAGCTGAGATTTACAAAGTTTCAAAGATGTTTATGTAAGAGGCGCGAATGAGAATTAACATGGCATGCAATTTTGAAATAACGCGCATCGTTGTATTAGGATGATTAAATTGCGTGGATTTAGTTGAGAAGAAATGGAACTGGTAATTTTGGTCGAATGAATATCTTTGGTTGTGTACGCGTGTATGATTATATATTTAGTCAAACCTATAACATTACAACTATGCCTGCCACTCAAAAAATAATTTAACCAAGACAACACAATATCCGCTATCCTTAATGTAACTTTTGTGTTCGGACGATAATTACTTCACTGCTAAAAATATATAATATACACGCGGAAAGAAGTTTGGTTAATTCAACCATAATTTGGTTGAACGTACCAAATATTTTGTCAATAAAACCAAATTTTGGTTGAATCAATAAAATGCTCTCTGCGTGTATGTGTCTTATTTAAGACGCAAAGTGACTTAATTAAATGCACAGTATGTTGTATTAAGACAGCTGATGATTTCAGTAAGTCACTTTGTGTCTTAAAAAGTTACACTTAAGACGCTTTTTTCTAGCCGTGTTGGTGCAAACATTATTGCCAGTAACTTAACTTGTTATTTTAAAACCGTAATAACTGTTGAAGAAAAATTTATTTTAGATTACACAAAATTATAAGTATAAGAAAATTTTCTTGTAACTAATAGAGTGTAAAATGTTTGCAATAAAATATAACCGTTATATTATAAATTTAATTTAACATTTTAAACAATGATTTTCAGTATCTATCATTACACATAAAACTATTGATTATAAACATGAAAAATATAATATTATAATAAATATTTAATAAATATAATATAATACCATAAAATTATACTTCAATATTGTATAATAGTACAATGTAACTTAAAATTAATTTATAGTAAAAAATAATAATAATCAATTTAAAAAATTGTTTAAAATTTGTAATTGTTTCAATGTAATAATTATATATAATTTTATTCTACCGTATACCAGAATATAATGTAATTGTAACATTAAATGATAATGTAATAGTTGCAACAGAATAACGTCAACCCTTGTCGTTACTGTGTTTTTCCTATGATGGTTACCAGAAACCTTTCTCTATGCAGACGCGCTGTAATAAATAAAAGAGAGCAAATATAAAACGTACTTATTAAGTTTTGTTCATTTTTATTACAATTTCATTTGCTTTTTTTTATGTCACAAATTGTGTACGAACAAAAATTTCATCTTTTGAACATACTTCTGCAGATAACACGAAACCGTCCAGAGTTGTTTGTTACTTCAGTAATTGGGCAATTCATAGACCAGGAATTGGCAGATACGGAATTGATGACATACCTGGCGATTTCTGCACGCATGTTATTTATTCTTTTATTGGCGTGAATAATGCCACATGGGACATCTTCGTTATTGAGCCGGAAGTGGATATCCAGCAAAATGGTTTCCGAAATTTTACGAATTTAAAAACCAAGTATCCGCACTTGAAACTCACAGTAGCCGTGGGCGGATGGGGCGAAGGGGGGAAAAAGTATAGTGATCTAGTGGCAGTCAAAGAGCGACGAAGAACATTTATAAAAAGCGTCGTTCGTGAGTATTTGACTGTTTTGTCATTTATTATAATATTTTATTAAAAAACAATCTCAAATTTTAATGGCATTTGTCATGATTCATGGGGAATCTAATGATACGAAAATGTCATTTAAACTGTATGTATTATTAATATGATTTTAATTTTCATTCATTGCCCAGTAAAATTTGATTTAAAGTTGCTCGAGATTATCCGAAAATAGATTAATAATGTTTGTAAATATACAGGGAGAAAAAAAATATAATATAAATTGTTACCATATCTTCTGGCGTTCGAATGATATTTTGAAGAATATTTAAAATATTACTATACCATTAAAACAATATTTATTATATGATATACCAAAAATGTGTCAAAATTGCTTCTAGTTTTATTATACGATATAACAAATTTTACTATATAAATAAAAAAAGTTGTCATATGGTATAGTAATTTTTTATACACCTATTGAATTAGTCTGCCAAAATGCCAGAAGGTATAGTAATGTATACTGTAGCTTTTTTCTACGTGTAATTAAGTATAATTATTATAACTGAAGCTGCCCTATGCTAATATTGAAATTAAGAATTTTAAAACCCGAGATTTAGATTTTCTAAATGAAAGAATATATCTTGAATATATCATATAAATAATTGTTATAAATATATAAATATATTATATATTATATGTTATATGTACACGGAGAAAAATATAATTGAAATTTTACTATAAAATAAACGAAACTGACCCTGGACGAAACAAACTTCAAATTTGTCTAATAAATTATGGTAAAATAGTTGCATAAACATACACTGAGAAAAATTAAACATGAAAAATTACTATTTATAATACAATCTTGAACTTTTAAGCGACAAACCATAAAATTTGGTCTTTTTAGCAGAAAAATTACGTTTTTTATGTAGAAATTTGCTGCTTTATCTGAAAATATTACTGCTAAACATAGTAAATTCTACGGTTTTTCGCTTAAATGTCCAAGCTCGTATTATAAATAGTAAATTTACATATATAATTTTTCTCCGTGTAGTATTTTACTTCTTATTTATGCCATATTTTTATCATAATTTGTAAGATAAATAGAAAGTTTGTTTCATCTAGGGTCAGTTTCGTTTATTTTATAGTAACATTTCAATTATATTTCTCTCCGTGTATATAATTGCTATAAATTGTTATAAATAAGGAATATATCGTGAAGAACATAAAAAACTATATTTATGTATTTGGTTTTATTTAAATACAATGTGTTAATATATATTATAATATTAATAATATAAACAAATACAATAGAATGTTGTAAATTTGATAACTTAAATAGTAGCAACTTTGACATAAGTTATTTTTTATGCAATCAATTATAAATAATTTAATTCGATATAAATTAAAATAATAAAATTGTCAATTAAATTTTAATATAGGAAAAGAAAAGATTTAATAACTTAGTATTAGAAAAAAATAAGTTACGAAATATAACAACAAAACTTGCAGCGAGAAAGTTGTTCATTAATGTATAAAGAATATTTATTAGAAAATTTCAGTTAAAAATAATGGAAATATACAAAGTTATGACTATTGGCATATTAAAACGCCACGGCAATTGCGCTACAAGTGCGTTAAGATATATACACTCATATATAGACATTTAATAGTTTCCGTCTGCAATTAATCAAAGTATTTGTTATTTATTTACTTATCAAAAACATACGAGTTTATTAAATAATTGAATTTCAAAAAAATAAATACAAATTAGACATCGATCTATAAAAACATGATAAACAATTTTGAATATTAAATATATCGACAGATAATGCTATATTTCAAAGGCAATTATATTCAAATAATTCTAAAAATATTGATTGTTTTTTTTTCAAAATATATCAATAATTAATAGAAACCTATTAATATAAAATTAATGTTAAATAATTCCATATTTCTATAGCCATTTATAATCAAAATTTTATAATATTTTTTATTACAGAGCAAGAAATAATGTTCTCTTTATTATGATTATTATTTTGTGTATATAAATGTTTAATTTAATTTATACAAATTTATGCTGAGATTAAAGTCTCAACATCGCGTTAAGAAAATTGCGATTATAATCTACGAAAAAGGTATATTTTTTCCAGATAATATTTATCTTGAAATGGTTTATAAAAACACAAATTTATTAATTAAATTTTTATAATTTAAAACTTGTAATTAACTTTGTAATTTATTTAATTCACTGATTGATTAACTTTATATATGAACAAAATTTAGAATTTATGCATAAATATAAATTCGACGGATTTGACTTGGATTGGGAATACCCAGGCGCGACAGATCGGCAAGGCAAATATTCGGACAAAAATGTTTTCTTATACTTCGTTGAAGAACTACGAAGGGCATTTGACAACGAAGGAAAAGGTTGGGAAATTACTATGGCCGTTCCTGTCGCAAAGTTCCGCCTGCAAGAAGGTTACCACGTGCCCGAGCTGTGTCAGTGAGTAAAGATTTACTTTCCACCGATTCATTCACTTAAATTCCAATTATAATATTTTCGATAAGAGTTTTACATATTATTAAAAAAACCAGATTTAATTAAATCAATTGAAAGTATACTTATATTTTAATATACACTGAAACAAATAATCTTACAAATTTGACCAAACTAGATAATAAAAGGAGGAAACTTTTTTTTAACAGTGATTGTCTAATGTTTATTTACATTTTTACTCACTTTTCCTTCTTTTATTATCTAGTTTGGTCAAATTTGTAATATTATTTTCTTCAGTGTATGTCTCACTGTAGTTTGAAAAATACAAAATAAATTTAGATTGTAATTCACAATCTGCTTTGTACAATCTGATCGTTAAATTAGAGATTGTTACTTTACCAATGTAGGTCGTAATATTGGAGTGACGCGGATCGTAATATTTAATTTCGATATCAGCGTTTTATAGTTGTGATGTAGTATAGTTTCCGCAAAAACTGTAGAGTGCGAAAAATGTACCATTAATAGAACACTGTTGTCTAAAACTAATTATTAAAAAGAACAATGATCTATATTATTTTTGTATATTTTGAACATTAATAAAATATAATAATCATAATGTTTCTTCAGGAAAATATTTATTTAATTTTTTTAATTAGACGCAATATTTAATACTATAAATTTTAATTTATAAACATAACTTACACATACTATATATTTTTTGTCATAATATTTTTCAAATTAAAATCATCTAGTATATATGCC
>JABFQC010006087.1:0-11059 GCA_022817085.1 Psilanteris sp. ZL-2020 | reverse complement strand
CCAGTATTCAGTCATTTACCGCAAACAATGCTGCTATAATTTTGACGAGGGTGATAATTCATATTGGACATTAAAAAGAAACTTCGACCAAAGAACCGCAAAGCTTTTATTCATTCGTTCGTGAGTGCTGACACTGGATGAAATTATGCGAAATATTGTTTCGCAGAGCAATGAAGTGTTCTATCAAACACTGTCCAATCAGGTATGTGTCATTTCGTTTCCACCAATGTCTATTATGCGCACGTTGTCAACCAACCAATTTATTGGCTACCTGATTCGCCACATAATAATCGTATGAGATCGTTTTAACTTGGTCTCGTAATTCGAATCGACTTAAGCAACCTTCGCAGTGCTAAACTGGGTAACCAATCACTATCAATCCAATACGAGATTATTAAAACTGCGTTGATATTATATATTAATTCATCTTTTCACCGTATTTACGTAGACATAATATACATGATAAATTTTGTATTTGTTTTATCCAATTGAATTATAATAAATTGTAAAGTGTGTTTTCTTTTATTAAAACAGATTGTTTAATTTATATTTTGTAGAAAGGTATGATCAAATTTAACTTCTATTTATTTATGATAGTCGTCTAACTTTGCGATTCATATATGCACGAATCCAATTCAAAATAAGTACCCGATCGTTAATGTAACTCGTTAATTACTTGTGACTAATTTTTAGTTTAATAAAGATGTTTCCTCCAGTCGCAATAATGTTGAAAATTCATTTCGCCTGGGAAGCCAGATGTCACTTAATGAGGTGTACATTGTCCGAAGGAATTCAGAACTACAGCATAATAAAACTCTTTGTATTTAATGTGACTTCGTAATTGAAATTTATAAGGTTCAACAGATTGTCGTTTGACTTTTTCTTGGATCGCGTCTTTCCCGTTCATTCGGTTCGTTTCCTCTGTTCACGATTGTTGTAAATGCATTGTTGCCGATGAAATGTTTCTCTCGATGTAATGGATAGGTACGATTGTCGTAGATTCCAATTATTCGCGTACGATGGTTCGGATCTATTTAATTCGAAATTGCGCGGTATTCTATGGCTTCCGTTGTGAACCAAACTTGGCCATAAAGTAACACCTCCGGGTAATTCGGTACTTAATTCAAATTTGTACAAACGACTTCTATTGAAGTGTTCCTATGAAGTTATGTATCAAAGGCATGTATCACCATGTCAATATATATCTATTTACGTACTCTTAGAATACGTAACTATCTTCTTGCTTTTCGAATAAGACATTATATTTCGTATTTTTGTGTACCAGATTGACGGCTGGATTGAATAATTCAGAGTGAATCCAAATTTTCAACCAATTTAGATGTATGTGTTACACCAGCCAGTCATTTTTGAAGCAAAAATAGAGGTGTAACATTTGAAAAATATTTTGTACAAAATATTAAATTCACTGATATACAACACAATATAACAAGGACACGTATTAAAAAGGATTATTTAATTAGTATAGCATAGTATATACTATTTAATAAATAATATTGCAAATAAATATGTAGAACAATTTATAATATAGATGAAAATTATAAGCTATAAAAAAGAAATACAAATATTTTTTTCATTCCAACGAAAGGTGATTCGAATATACAGAGGGAGACTTTTAGTGTTTAATAGTTCGAAACAAATGGATTCATTTTAGTAACATTTTTGTGTGAACACAAAAAGACTATCATGAGCTTGTATTAGAAATTCATTAAATGATATTATAAGACCACAGTAATGCGAGACAGTTTACAGGAATACAATACAAACATTGTTCATAATGAGATTTAAATTATTAAAATTATGTCATAAATTAAATCATTATTTACACTAATTTCTTCTCTCGTTACAGTGAAATTAATTTAAATAATGAATAATACGCAACGCTGGTTGGTTTCATTCTGAAAATTGGAATTTACTTGCTGTTTACGTTCTTGTATATTCGCAGGCAGCAAAAAATTTGTTTTAAAAATCCTGAAAATAATTATTGTATGATAAACACGCGTTCGGTGCCAAGTTGTTTGTGGTAAACAAAAACAATTTTTATCATAAATGGTCATTGAACCCAACAACAGGTTTATACGAATAAAATAAAATTGTATCAAATGGGCATCACAATTTATCGCATTAATATATTTATGTAATAATATATGTAATATAACAATTTATGATTTTCGCACGTCTGTATTTAGGAATAATTAAAATAAAAATTAAACAATATATTACGATATCGTAACGCGCATGCGTTCGAATGTACAAACATTATGAAGTGATTAGAAATGGTGATTTGAATGCGCTCGTATAACGATATGACTTTTACATTTCAAAACACATTATAACTCATTGGCTAACTGAAGTGTTGGCACTTTTCAGGGATTGCAGGCGCCAAGGATGTCAAACGCGATAGCATAAGACCGCCTCACATTGAAATAAATCCCAATCAGGAGATCGGAGCATATTCCTTGGCATTATCCATCTCAGTACTAACGGTGAAGTGCTCTTCTACGGGATCTCCAATGATAATGCTTCCTTTCTTCATTCAGTGGCACTTTAGTCTTTCCAGGTCACTCCGTATGCTAAATCGATCAGCGGCCGAACGTTTCGGCAACGATATCCCTCTTCTCCTTTTGCATCCCACTCTATCCCGCCCCGCGTATTATGCAAGTCTTCGTGGCGGCATTAATTACGACGTGCCCGCCAAAGTAAGACTTCGAACAAGAAGCGAAATTATCGAAACTTGTTCGACATTGCATTTTAATTGCCGAGGCAAAAATGCCACGTCTTTTACCCTAATTAATTACACATCGCAAAGTGTACGTAATTATGATATTTTCTTGGAATTTTAATGGCCAAGTGGCGGCTCAACTTTCTACGCGCAGTGGATTTTTTAAAAGTCGAATTATATTCGCCACCTTCTTCATTATAATGAGTGTATCATACTATTTTCGTTTCAATTTTGTGATAATTTAGATTCCTTTCAAAATTTAATTAAACAGAATTTATTTCCATTTTCGTTCGCCTTTTAATTATATGTAGGTGTTTTATTTTAATTATGAGAATGCTCGTGTAAATCGCGTTCCAGCGACGTTTAAAGAAAATTCAATGTGGACTTTCAATTTTGAATCATGATTCGAGACAAATGAATATAAATATTTTAATATCTGCAAGTTCATGCTATATTAATATCACACTATTCCATTGTAAGTGATGTAAGTTATTCTTCTTGGTTATTGATTTAAATTATTGTTTTTTATTTTTTACGTGCATACAACTGATTATTTGAACATTGTCTGACACGTTCAATCAATCGGTGAGTTTTTCAATCAATATTCAGTTAAAAATTTGATGTATTTAATAATTGTATTCTACTGATGGGTATTTTTTATATGAAAATTTGTTCTCCGTGTTTATCAGTATCTATAAAATATACAGCTTTTTCATTATTAATAAACAATTTATTTATCGGAAATATTATTCTGTTTGATAAAATTTTCTTTCATCGATTAATTAGAAATTGTTTTCATGCTTAACTACGACACATTTCAGCATCTTGCTCCGTGACAATCGACGTTCATGGAAAGATCAAAACAGTATAACAACGATCGATATCGAGCAGCACTATTTAAGACGCAGCAAACGTATGTCTGAATTACGAAAAACGGGAATCAAATGTTATGTTTCCGGCAGCTTGTTCGGCGTAATCCTGACGTTGTAGATATATCAAATAGCATTTGACAGCGTAATCCTAATACAGTGAAAAATGCCGGACCAGAGTATTTTCCGCGCCGGTTTCGTACATTTTGCGATCGATATGTTAGATACATACGATTGTGAGTTATGACTGTTTCGCGTGCAAAAACGAGTCTGATTCCGTAAATGATATTGTTTCGAATCTAATATTTGTTGTTGCAAGTATTCTGTTGACGAAACAGAGAACCAACGACAGAGAGATATACAAGAATTTGTTTATCTCAAACGTCGTAGGTCATGTTTCTTTTGGCTGCGAGATTTTTTTTTTAATTTGTTGGCACTTATTCTATCTGTGTCGTATCAATTAAATTCTGTCTCTTATTCTGTTATAGTACTGTCTTGAAAAAATGTTGTATAGGAATTATATTGTGTTTACTATTATACGAACGTTAATAATAATTATATATAATTTTACAAATTGTATTCTTTTTTTCAAAGTCACTTATAGTAAATAACTATTTTTTATATAGATTTTTGAATGATTGTTAAAATATACTGCTATATATGAAGGTATAAATAAGCGCATGGATAAAAATTAATGCAAACAATTATATAATAATACATCTGGATAGATCGTACATAAATTATTTGTTCGGCTTTATAACTATATTTGTTTATTATAGAAATTCAGAATTAGTTATATTGTAAAATATAAAATATATATACTAAATATACATATTTAGTTATAGTTATATGTTATATTAGAAATACAACAAATACATAAGTCATGGATGGTAATACATATAAATTAATTATATGTAGATTACTCATATTCTACATGTAACTTATGTATATTCATTATATATGTATATATATATTGATATGTATTATATGCATATAAAATTACCTTGTTATTATTTTAGTTCAATATGCGTATTATTATGTAATAGATATTTAGTTAAAATACATTTATGTTACGATATATAAATAAACTCAATTATTTCAATCTTTTATATTTTAATCTTCCATAATTTTTCATTAATTTAAATATACTATCTTAAAATAACTAAGGAATTATATTGTGATATGAATAATACCCATACAGTAATTCATACATTGGTATATATGTAAACTAATGGATGTTTGGAAATGTAATTTGAAAAATATTTTAAATTATATTATATAATGAAATTTACTAAATATTTAAGTGAAATAACAAAACTATGAATATAATAAAAATAAATAAAATAAAACCGACTATGAATCATAAAGAACGTCAAAATGATTGTGGATTTTAATGATTTATCACAGAAATAAATCGTTTAGTAGGTATTTGCGTTGTTTTACCTTGACAAGACCAGCACTGATAAAAAAACTGCCAGCTTACCTGAAACAAAGAATTATATACAATAAATAAATACCATTCAAAGCATTGTCATTCAATTAATATGATGAGGTATTTTAGAATAATCAATCGAAATTGAAATATCACAAATAAACATTTCCATCTTTCAATACATAAATATAATAATTGACGACAAAAAATGCGTTCTATTGGTATATATTTACAATGATGAATAAATACGAATGATTAAATGTGTACAGTAATATTTTTATTTCGAGGAGATGGAACGAATTATATTATCTTAATTATATAATTACAATTATTACAATTTACACTGAAATTAATTTGGAAGTATAAATATATATATGAAAGATATTTATCGTATACAATATATAAATGATATCATATATAAAATATGTGTAAGTAAATAACAGATATTGTTTAAGTGGAATGGAACATAACTACAATAAGTTCGACATATTTATAATAAATAGAAATTAATATTAAAAATTATTGCTTTATGTAATTTTCAAATAATATTAAAAAGTACTAAACTGTGAAATTATAACTATAGAAAATTTAACCATTTGATTGCAATATTTTACTATTGTCAACTTAAATTGAATTCTGATTTTGGACGCGCTGAGTTGAAGTTCCATCCATAGATTCATCGATACCCGACAGTACAGTACGATTTTAACTTAATTAACTTCTACTAAGACGATTTGGTTAAATTTGTGAATCATTATATAGTCTATAATTCTATTATACGGCCAATGTATAAATATATAAATAATTTAAACTGTTATCTTACATCGATAATGTTTTATAAATAAAAATATTATAATAAAAATATAGTATTTTTTACTCGTTATAGTAAAGAAATTGTTGAGTCAAGATATATATAAACCTTGCGATTACGTATTTTTCAAAATTCATATAATTATATTAATTTCATTGTTTCGATTAAAACAGTCTTTTTATACTTTCGAAAGAAATAATTGTTATATTAATTAATTTTAAAATTTAAACTATCAAGATAATAAGTGATTTGCGATTTCACTCCTAGAATAAGTATCCTTGGAAGTGACTTTATTTAAAACACCAATGTCTTAATAAGATGCACAAGTGTCTCGTATTAAGACAGCCGATGTCTTTAATTAAATAACTTTTGTCTCTCCAAGTAAGTCATTGACGTCTTAAATGAAATTAAGACGCTCCGTCATACTTAGTTGTTCAGTTGAATTCGAAACTTAACGGTTGTTTAAAAAATGTAATATATATTAATTGTATCGCGTAATAATTCATTATTATTAATGCACACCGTACATTTCATCTACTATTCGGTTTACTTTTCGGACATATCTGAACCGCGAAATACTTGTTGACTAAATTAACGAAATATGAATTTGTCGACGCTAAAGCAAATATAATCAATCGTTAATTTGCGAGCTCGCAGTCAACATACCAATAATATCGGACTAGAGCAACGTATTAAACACAGCTCGGATACATTTTGTTATTTGTGTTTCATATAAATATCTTGCGCTCGAACTTATGCAACTTTGTATTGTTGCCCATGGTAACCATCAATCGACACTTGCGCGTTGGTAGTTCTCGTAGTTATTAGATCAATGACAACGGATAATCGGTGAAAGTTGAACACAATACGACGTCTCGTTAAGCACGTGAAAAATGATCGTCGTAGCACATCTGACAGTAATTTTTTAATCCACTAGGAAACATCAAGAAAAATGTATAAAACTATTCTGAACATTTTAAGTAAATTAGAAAACACGAAGGTTAAAGATTAAACGATGTTGTAAAATAATTTCCGTTGATGAACAAATCTCAGAAAAGATGAAACAAATTCAACGCGCTGTGAATTGTGCACACGCGCTTGCATGTTGTACAACAACCACACATCGCTTAGGGCAGTTAAAGAATTTCATTTATTGAAGCAATCTGAAGCTCGCGATTATTCTGAAGAAGTCAAAGAACGAAATCGATTGGAGCTTTAGTCGTGTTGCGAAATAAGTGAAAAATATATTTGCGAGCTTTAGGTAGAAATGTCTGAGATATTACTTTACTTTATTCAAAAGTGAAAAACTCTATACTGATATCGCTGTGATATTCATAAGTCATTCGCTTAAAAGAACATTTTTTATTTACGAATATTAAATTAATATTAAAATGTACGTCGAAAGTGTTTTAAATGATTCTAATTTATATATTCGTATATGTCAACAGGAAACAATAAAATTATTGTTTCGTTGTTTGTATGTAAAAAGGAGTACGCTTTTATAATAAAAGATTAAAGATTTCAAAATTTACATATATAGGTTAATGGTTAAATAAGTTATATAATGTTATTAATAAGAATAATGGTAATACAAATTGGTTATATATTATGCATTATTCCAAAAATAGCACACTATATAGAATTATATATTTGATATTTTATGATAAAATTTTCATACTTTTTTTCGTAAACTATATTAGTAATTTAAATAAATAACTATAAACTTGAAAATTATATTAAACGATGGCTAAATAGCTTTGATTTATATGGTATATTTATATCCATTAATTCATGTTTATGATTTTATCATACTGAGTTTATTATACTACAAAATTGTACCGACATATTATCATGAAAGTCCTAAAAATTACGTGGTTAAAAACAGAAATACAAAATAAAACAAGAAAAACAAAAATATAGAGACATATTTGCAGTTAATGATTTTGCCTTTAATGGATAATTTCTAAAATAAAATATTGTCGAATATTATTGGTAATTATTTTATAAACTATATACATTTTAATAAAATTTCAAAATACAAAACACGATTTTATAAGAGTTTGATGTTTCGAAAACAATTTCGCTAATTGTCTATATATAGATGATCACCGAAAATACCTTCGTTTAAAAGTTACGAACTTTTCTACACAAAACGGTTCAGTATTTTAAACAATCAATTTCCAAGAAGGAAATTTGTAAGAAAGGAAATCTTTCCTTTTCACTCGTAGAAATTAACTCCGAACTCTCCATCGATAGAGACGTAATTATTTTTTATTTCGTAGTTACAGTGTTTATATGGAATTTGTTGTTGAAAGCAGTATTGTTATGGATATAAATTGAATTGGATGTCATATTATTTGATACGTGTTAAAAATCAACTGATAACATTTGGTGGAAATGCAACAATATATAACGAATCGTTGAAAGCAATCGAGTAATAACTTTTCCCGTAGCTTGACAGTTTAGAATTTATGGGTTAAAATTTTATGCGTGATGAAAGTGTAGTAATATTATACGTAAATATAGTAAATAAAACTCACCATTTTTCAATTCGCCTTTATTTTACGCCACTTTTCATAGCTCCTCGGATATGAAAAGTTGTTCGATGTTATCGAATGAATTATGACAGGCGTTAAATTTCTTCAATATTTTTTTCGCGTTATACACTTCTATACAAATTATATATTATGCGTCATGAGATTAAATTATATTTTGTGTATGTTAATAAATACTTATAGCTGTCAAGAGAATTCAATTTCGACAAATATAATTCATTCTCATATTGTAACATGTAAATAAAACATATTTGTGATAAATACGCGTGTTTATTGTAATTAATTGTTTTCTTAAAAAAAAAGAAACAAGATTTATGGAACAAAATTTATCTTGTTCTTTTTAAAATAAATTAATAATGTGTGTGTATGATCATAGCGCTTCACTGTTCTTTGATTAATGTTTTACTTTGATAATCGATGTGTTTTGTTTATGTGTATTATGTGTTTTAATAAAAATTTTAAGGTAAAAGTGAATTTTATTTTACTGCACGAAGAGATTGAAAGGAAACGAGATTTAATTACAATGTGATATTTTAATTTTATATCATTAAATTATTCTATTTTTTATAAATTATTAAATAACATAATATATTACGGTTATTATCATAAAAATATCCTCTTCGAATTTTAAAAATAAACACATATATGTATCATAAATAATGCATTAATTGTACTTAAAAGAGAGTGGTTAAGTTGATGGGAAGGTATAGATTTTGAACTTTTTAATATGAAATAGGTAGGTTTCAGGTACATATCCCAAGATTTCCAGAATATTGCGGATATGGGGCTGTTATGGTAATAATAAGGATTTTATGGAATTTTGTTCAGATAAAATTGTATATCGCGTGAAATTGATGACAGAAGCTGTGATTTATAATTATTGAGGATATACTTCATTAGCATTATTTGTAATTTATGGATTTGCCGTAAATAGGGGAATTGTATAATGAATTAATGGCGAGGTAA
The DNA here is from genome assembly GCA_022817085.1 of Psilanteris sp. ZL-2020. Lineage (NCBI taxonomy): Eukaryota > Metazoa > Arthropoda > Insecta > Hymenoptera > Scelionidae > Psilanteris > Psilanteris sp. ZL-2020. The sequence continues at coordinate 1,686 of JABFQC010006087.1, read as the reverse complement.
CATTATTCTATGAATGCAATTATTATGTTATCGGTATTGCAGACTTTTAATGTCTTATCTATAAAAATATACTTATATAGTTACTTATACAAAAAATTTGTTTAATATTTTAGAAAAAAGATTGCATTGCTAAAATCGTTATATAAATTATATAAAATACCATATAATAGCATCACAAATTATATTTAATAGAATCTTGATACAAATTAAATAATGATACTGCATGTTGTTAATTTATTGCGCAAAGCACTCTTTTCTTGTCATTAAATCCACAATCTTTCTATAAAAACTCATAAAATTGATATACTGTGATATTATGTGATGGTACACATAATACGGCTTCCAAGATATCCTTTTAACAACATTAGTAAATGGTTGGGAATGAAGCTTCTAGTAATGAAATCAAATTAAATTAATGATGATAAAACATGAGGGTATAGTTTTATTTATTCAATGTATAACATATACCTTTTTAATTAACAGTTTACGAAAGTTCGATTTATCTGACATGTAAAATAAAAATGATTTAAAAATCTGAAGCATTGCAGTTTTACAATATGGTGATACGCTATGTGTGTCAACAAAATTCGTGATCAATATAGTAGCAACCCATTTGCAGCAATTTAACAAACAAATACGATAATGCATAACTTTCGTCAAATATCCAGTTAATAAATTCTTTTCTAGACATTCTTGTTTCAGTCTATCGTATAATTTCAATAGACATTTATATTTATTATATTTACAAAGGAATATATTTAAATAAGACTTAGTAATTGAAAATGTTAATCAATTTTGTTAATTATTTTATACAATGTAACAAAATAATATTATAAAGTACTATATCAGATAATAAATATTAAATATTCAAATTATAAATAAATGCCATAAATTATGGTCGAAAATTTCAAACAGTTTGTTGAAAATTACCATACAGCTTACAAAAATAATCAACAGATTGTGTAACATTAATTACATTAATATGAATATTTAACACGTCAGATAAATCCAGTCAGGTAAAATTTTGAAAATTATTTTTTGAAGTGTATTGATTTGTTACGCAATGCAATTTTATATTTCTATGTAAAAATGTACTAATCAATTATATTATATATACATATGAAAAGTTCGTTTATCGGTATATTTTCATAAAAATATTTTTTAATTACTCAAATGTATTATTAAATTTGAATGTTTATAATTTATAACTTACACGTTCAGTGATATTCGTTTTTTATAATTATTTATAACATAATTTTGGATTTAATAAAATTTAATAATTGATAAAACTTTGTGCATAGTATTAATTAATTTACGAATACTAATAAAATATGAATTGTCTACATGTTACACAACGTGTCTAACTATTTTATTTAATTGTCGCAACTGTCATAGAGTTAATAAAAAGTTACTTGTGATCAAAATATTTGCCTGAAATGGAATTTATAACTGAAATGAATAAAATAAAATTATCAAAATGGAGTTGTTTCAGTTTCATTAGATATGTTATATTCATATAAAACACAAATATAAAATGGTGGCTAAATTATTAAAACCAGTACACTACTAAAACAAGTGTCTTGAACCGAGACATTTTCATTCAAAAGACATAAATAGTATCTAATAATAAGACACGTATAATATCTTTTCTATAAAAATGTCTTGACTGAAGACATTTTTGTAACG
>JABFQC010006086.1:0-11060 GCA_022817085.1 Psilanteris sp. ZL-2020 | reverse complement strand
TTGTATTAGTCATTCCAAAAGAGGATGATTAACATGCTAAGAAAGGTAACAAACTATGCTCTAAAAGCATGACTTCCATGTAGTTATTCCATGGCACATGACCATGCTTTAACTTCACAGGTATCACACTATCTCGCGGAAAAAGCATACAAAAAAAATTGTGTTTTGCAAACATAATAAGTGACAGCTGAAGTCCATGAACAGGTTTTTAAATACTGTTAATCAATTGAATAACATAATAAGTATTAAAAATAATTAACAAGTAAGGGTAATATTAAATATATTAATAATATTTAATAATATTTAGTGATACTCACTAAATTTAATTGTAAATATTCGTGAAAAGATTTGAAAAACAATTTAAGAAAAAATTCATTGACTCTAATATTTGGAACGAAAGTTTTTTTAAATCCGTATGCAATTCAAATATTTCTATAATTTTATTCAGTTTCTTTCTATGAGATACAATCATACGAAAAAAATAAAAACTTTGCTATTTTCTTAATATTATATTAAAATAAACTACTATATTTCTATATTAAAACTTAACTATGTGCTATTAAAAATATTAAATATGTTCTAAGAATCAATCAGTTCTTCTTTTTACTATTGTTTTTAAATTTTACTATTTATATATAACCTCTCATTTTCAGTAAAATACTAATTTATAATAAAAATGAATAAAAACGTAACGATTCTTATTTATATAAGAAAGAATTATATATTATTTAATTTGTGATATTAATGTTTGCATTACTCTATCTTTTAATACTAATAGTCACGAACAATTTCATGTTTATATATAGTGGTATGAATTCCATGCTATTTCTTCATGGATCCCATGCCGTACTAGCATTATACTTGGTCATGCAGTTGTAGGATGACATTATTACTATCATAGCATGAAATCCACAATGTCTTAGTAAAGACGAATTTCATGCTATTATTGCTCGGATTTATACAGTTATAGTATTGGAAACACCTTGCTCTGCTTCAGTGGCGAGCACCATGCTAAAAAAGCTCGGTACTTTTCTCAGTGTATAGTGTAAAATAATTTTTTATTTACCGCTTGAGTCATTTGACTTAATTTTTTTCCTTTTTTCTGGAAAAAATTACGAACATGATGAAGTATTTTAGGTTTTTGTATGGAAAGTGGCGAACTCGCATTGTCTTGATTTGTTTTATTATCTGTCTCAATTTTCGCTTTTTTCATGATTTGATTTTCTGTATTATGAGTTTCCATATTACGTTTAAGACTAGATGGCGACGGCAGCGGCTGTGTTGATGTAGTTTCAGTCACAACCGAATCACTTTTTTTACTCGATTCTTCTGTAACGTTTAATTCTGGGGATTCGTAAAGTTCTATTTGACTTTCAGCACTTTCTTCAATTTCTACTTCATCAATGACTTGAGTGCTATCTGCTTTACTAGAATCTAATTCCATTAGATTTTCATCGATTTCACTATTAACCTGTGACGTTTCTTCTAAAATATTAAATCATAATTTTCATTAATTTATATGATTATAAACAATTTCATAATTAATGCATATCCAATATCAGTACATGTTTTTGTAATAATTTTGCATGCTTGTGAATAATTAAATATTAACATATATTAAATTAACTTTAAAAATATGTTTTCAGTATATTATGTATATGTAGATATAGTCACATACACACAGCTTGTTGTTAGTATTTGCTTTATATAAGATAATCATAATTGAAAATGTATCATTATTCCGTAAACACTGACTTTGTACACAAAAAATATTACAATAGTTCATTAGTTTTGTTTCTGCTTTTCTATAAGCAATACAAATCATACAAATTTTAACATTTATTCAAATTACAAAATACTTAAATACTTACATGTAATATGATTATTGTACCATATTACTTATAATTATTATAACAATAAAATTAACAAAAAACAAACGTTTAAAACAAAGAAATATTTGTTTTAATTCTTCAATTTTGAGCACAAACTAAGATTAAGTCAGTGTTTAATTTCAATCAGTGCTCGTTGTTTGTTGTTTTTAATACTTATCAATAAGAATAATCACAAACACGAATTTCATGACTTGTGTATACAAATAATCATCAGTATTAGACTCAAAACAACACAAAGAACGCAAAATAATTGCTATACAAAATACAACAAATCTCTACCTTCATTAGAATCCACAATTCCATTTTGTTCTTCTGTGTTTTCATCCGCAACAGTCGCTTGATTATTTTCATCCTTTTCATCGACAGCGGACTTCTCATCATCCTTCTCAGTTTCAACTTTATTGTTCTGAGACCTATCACTACTATCTTCGTTCGTCATCGAATCCTGCGAAGAATCTATAAAATTCGAAACATTCTCAGACTCATTATCAGAAGATATGTCTATACTCATTTCATCTAGCACTGCAGCCTTATCCCCTTCTGTCGTATGCTCATCATTCGAACCAGAAGTGGTCTTTGCTACTTCAGCATCGTCCGTATCACCCAACAATTCATCCTCGTTTAATATCACATCATCGTTCATGTCATCATATTTTTCATCAATTTCCATCAACTTTTCTTCCATATTCAACTCATCTTCATTATCATTAACAATATCACCACTCTTACTCTCGTCGTCCTCTTGACCTTCTGTCACTTGCCGTGACTCTTCATCATCATCGCAGTTATCGTGCTTACTCACATTTCCCACAACTTGGCTCTCCTCCTCCTTGACCTTAGTTTCTTCCGTGATTTCGATCTTCACGGTTGTTTCCAACTTTGCAACAGTGACCAACTCGTCAACTTCTTGTTTCAACTGATCGTCCTCTTCAGTAAGTGTTTCATTCTGTTCAACTTTGACCTTATCAATGGTACTGTCATCCACCGATTCATTGTCTTGTCGTGTGTCGACTTCTTCGTTACTACTGTCAACAACGTCATCGTCGGTTTTCAACTTAACATCGTTGCTCATCGAATTGAGTGTGGATTTGACATCGACCTTTCTATCCTCAGCCTCATTGGCTAGCTCTCTTTCCTCATTTGACACATCCTCCTCCTTCTTACACTTTACATGATCGACTTCCGTTGCATTTGCAGAATCATTGCCATCTGATTCCTTTTGCTGATCGTTTATACATGATTGAGAGCAGCGCTTTTTTAACGGACTGAAAAAGTATTTGTTGCTGTAAAAACTGGCCCTGGGATTGTAATACCTGTTGTTCTTTTGCTTGTAACAAAAGTACGCCCGGCCATTGATGGGCCGTGGGTGGTGATAAAATCCATGAACGTTTCGCAGCGAATGGAAGCGGCCTCTCCAACGGCCAGCCTTTGGTTCGTTCGCGTGCATACTTGATCGTTCCTTAATTTTTTTCAACGTAGCTCGAATGGAAGTGTAATGCTCATGTGCTCGCTGGTACTCGACCCTCGTCAACGACGCACTTTCTTCCTCTTCCGTTTCTTTCACTAAAGAGCTACTTTGGTGACTTTCAATTGCCTTATCTAACAACAAAGAAAATGCACACGTCTTTTAATTTGAAACCATTATCGATGCAATAAATTGTACAAGTTAGCAAAAGTTTTTTGTGTTTCACAATATTTATTTCATTTATTTAATTTATATTATTACTATATATGTATATATGTATATATATTTTTTTACTTCTTTAGTTTATGAATATAAATGATGGTACCTAAACAACTTCCATATGTACATCTGTGATTTTACTAATGGACTTTAATACTGAACTTAGGATGAAGTATATGAAAATTGTGTAGGTCGGAGTTGATTTAAATCAAAATGCGAATCAGTCGCGACATTTAGCGGCTCTGATTACACCCTTGGTCAGGGAGATAAGCACATTTTGCAGACGCGTTTATTTTACTTACTTAGATATGCGGGGTTGTCACTTCCCAACACCAGGTCTTGTGATGCCCTGCATTATTATTATTAACATTATTGTTACTATTATTACATTGTCATTTTTATTATGCTATAATTGTTATTATTATCGCTGCCGTTGACATTATAGTTTAGCATTCTTTTAAGATACATATACTGTTGTATAATATTCGAGCAAACTGTAATATTCTTTTTTGAAATTAATTCTGTGAATGGTGAATGATTTTTTTTTCGCTAGATATTCAACTTTATTTTTTTAATAAATTATTATAAATCATATCACAGACCTGCATTATGTCTATTTCTTTCAGATCTGACATTATGGTTCATAATTAATGTCTGAATTTACAAATTTTATATTAAATAATAAAGTGTATTAAAGTTTGAATATTTACTAAAGTTTGGAGGAAATAGAAAGGATATAAAAATATTTCAAGTTATTCAAACAGGAAAAATTGAAATATTCTTGTTTTGTGTAATAAAAATTCAGCTAGTATTAAAATCATTTCAAATTATAATTTTTAACTTTAAATTTTATTTAAATTAGATTTTATTTAAACAGAAGTTTAGAATAAACAAATGGATGAATTTCCGTTTTGTGATACATACAAATTTAATATAAGAAAGTATTTCCATCTTTTTTATCTTACTCATATCTAATATATTTCACTGTTTTGTTTATTTTGATATATTTTATTGTATATATGTATCAATATTAATATATGTTGAAAAATTGTACTTTATAACTCTTTCTGATTACTAATATTTTTTAATGTTAAATTACTATATTTTTTAATACACCATATATAATATCAAATATATTGTTCTGTAAAAATATTCAGTTTTTAATAGATAGAATTTATTGATATTATAATTTAATAAATTCACAGATTTTAAAATTGTTCTTATTAAATTTCTAATTTGCAATAATATAGTGTTCTGTTTTCAAAAATGCATTGTGTATATTAGCAATAAGCAAAATAGTAATTTTTAATATAAAACTGCAGTTAATTTTGTTAATCAATTGATAGAAATAGCATAATCCTTCGTATTATCAGTTTAACTATTGAAATTATAATAGTATATACAACAAATTTGAATTGTCTATATAGTAAATATAAACATTAACTTAATATTAATGAAATTAGTTAAGTGTAGTTAATATATATAATTAAATTTGGATTTGCATTTATAATATGCATATAATATTTATATAAACATACGCTTTAATTATTAACTTTATAACTGGAATATTTATACAACATTTGTCATCGTATTTAGCAATAGTAAGCATATATATTTAACACAAAAAGAGTACAAGATTATTTTATAATATGTATTTATATAAATTAAGTTTGCAACTTATTGTCAAATTGAAAAAAAAAATTGTTTTGAGCAACCTGGTATTTAGTTTTAATAATTAAAATGTTTAAATTATTAAAAACGTAAACAAGCAATCCATATTTCTTTAATTAAACCACATTTAAATGTGTGATAAATTTAAATGCTTCAAAATGAGAAACATATGATTATTGAATTTCAAATTTATTGATTATAATAAAACAATAATTTCTTTTAGTGTTAAAACAAAATAACATACATGAGTAATTTTATTAGTGGTTAAATGCACTACTACAAGTTAATTATTGTTTAATGTTTATAATATAATCATAAAACAGGCATCCTCCACCAGTGAAAATAGCATTTTAAAAATATATTATCTTAATGATAATTACAAGGATATTTAATTCTTGTTTTCAATTTTACTTTATATATAATACATAATAATAAAAAATAAAAAGTGATTTTACATATTTTTATATAAATTGCCAGATAAATTAGAATAATCATATGACATACAATATGTAATAATACTACATAAAAAATATAAAATTAATTAAAAAATTAATTTAAAAATAGTAACAATTAAATTAATGATTAATAATGTATTAATAATGAATTTAAACAATCACCCTCTGGTCCGTCATAAGAGTTTGGTTAGGTTTTATTATTGAGCAAACTGGGCATCATAAAACATAAACATAAACAAGCATACTCTAACCTGACTAAAAAGCAAAACAATAGAAGAATGACGTAAGTGACAAGCAAATAGTGTTGCTAATGTCTTACCTAAATGTTGTAAACTTGCGCGGTTATTTATCAAGTCCTCTTCAATTTCAGCCTCTTCGTCGTCAGATAACCTCAATCGCAAGCTGTCATCGGATGAAATGTCCCCTTCGTCACAATCGTCCGACTTGTACAAATTATCCGTAAGATTATTTTCTATATCTTCATCCTGTTCGTTAATTTTAAACGTGGATTCAAGATTATTCGTCTGAGCCGTTTGTAAAGTATTGATGCTAACAGTTTCCATGGTTTAGGCAAGTTGACTGAATAATAACTAACCTTCGCTATTTTGTGCATTAACTTGTGGATAATCTGCGAACATTCGGAAGTTTTTTAATGCACAGATCAGAGGCAAATTATTATTATTAACAAAAAACAAAAAATTGTCTTTGGTCCGATGTAAAGTGAATAAAAAGATTTAATATGTTGCCAACAAAATAAAAATATTATCATTTGCGTAATGGAGGAAACTGTACAACTGCGCCATCTGCCGACGAATGAAGTTTAAAACTGACTGGATTTTAATTAAAAGAACCCATTACTCTATTTATTATGATTTACACATAAACATAGTATATTAGCATAAAGAGCACAAATTTTTAATTAATTAATTAATTATTTAGTTCTTGTAATATGAAAAAGTTTGTAATTACTTGTATATAATTATAATAAACATGTATTCAATTATATAATTTTATATTTTAATCCATGCATGTAGTAAATAATATACATGAAACATTATTATTGTTATTACTATTATTATTAAAACATTTGTAATTATTAGTTATAATTTTATTAATGCATGTAATTTTTATAATTTTTACAATTAATAAAAATGAGTTTAATAAAGTATGTGCTCCATTTTTACATCATTGTCAATAACAAAATACACGATACATTAACGAATAGTTGTTAAATGATTTTCTCTCAAGGTATCATAATTATGGTTTAAAACCAAAAATAATGTAATAATAATAATAATAAACAATAAAATTACACATGATTATACATAATTTAAATTATACAAGAAATTAAAAAACTACATGTTTTTATATTATTTTAAAAATGTAAAATTATCAATTAAAAAGTTTCTCCTTTATTTTTCTATATTTATTACAATATAACTAATTTTTTACTATATTAGTTACTAAATTCATTTGCAGCCATTTTTCAATAAATAAATGTTGCATACAACATGTAAAGTGAATATATATATTTTGTCAATTTTTTAATATAACTTCTGTGACAACAGGATGTTACAATGTCCCAAACGCCATTTACATTATGTTATGGCATATAATTGTGTGTACATTTTATGATAAACATAAGCTTATGACACACGTGAAATTAACCTCAAATTGAATTGTCCAAAACATCAAATCGATTAACATTAATAAACATGTTTACCAGCAATATAATTTGCACACTTCCATAATTTTGTTTTGAAAACACACGGTGTTACCAATATTGACCGAAATTAAATTTATAAAATCCGACGATAGTTACACTGTTGTTTGTTCTTTTAGTTATACTTGGACTGACCTGAAGTTGAATGAGACTATCAGAATTCAGAACAACCATCTTTTTCCTCATTTTTAGCGCGCATGCGCAATACTGATAATTAGTAAGCAATTAGTAAAAAATATAATAATAACGAAACTGATAATGATAATAATAATAATATTAATAATAATCATAATAATAATAATAACGACAACAACAACAACAACAATAATAATAATAATAATAAAAGGCATAATTAAAAAACATAGTATTACTTAACTTTTATAAATACAAATAATTCATTTTTGACCAATATAATGGTAAAATATAAATTGATTTCTTGGTTGTACTGTGTAAAGAAAGTGAAATAAATGTTCTGAAGCGGCGAAGCATCACCATGACAGTTTAAAGTAAAATAATTCTTTTACTACGTTTTGCGTTTGCAGAAAAAAAATTCAATTTATTAATTTAATTAATATAAAGACATGTGTGTAATTCATCGCTGACTAATCTTAACGTTTTCATTACATTTACAAAGCTTTTGTCTGATTAAATCTTAAATACACAATAGAACGTTAGTATAACAAATAACAAGCATTGTGTAAGCTTTAATTATTAAATTATAGAAAATAAGTATTTACGTTTTGATTGTATACATTAAATAAATAATATATTGTTATTTAATTTTTAAATTTAATTCTAACAATATACAAAAAATAATAGTAATAACAAACAACAACAACAACAACAAAAACATATCTTTGAAACGTTAATTATCAAAAAAATTGTTTATTTATGAATTGCGATAACGTTACAAGATAATGTGGAATTTTTTTGCCATGTCATCAATATGAATTATGTAAGAATGACATGAAAAAAATAAAAGACAATAGATATATATATTATTCGGACGTTGGCAGCACTGAGTTATACCCTCATAGTCCAATATTGTAATGTTTTGTTGGTCCAAAATGTATGTTACAGAGCGGCTCATTAGTGTTTTTGGTTTATGTTATGATCCGAATGATCATAATCTCGGATGACGCTATTGACTGGCTCTGATTCGAGTATATTTGTTTCTCTTGTGTCGGAACATATGTTTGTTCTTTAGAATAACAATTTATGGTCAGCAATTTCAGTCAGTTTCAGCTTTAAATCGAATCTTCTGACACTTGTTACATTTAATATTCGTAGAATATTCCACGTATACTTTGATATCCGTTGACGATTCTTGGAATATTAAATTACACTTATTTTATTATTCGCAACTACGTTGACTCAATACGTTTACGTTTCTATTTTTATTTCTCACATACAAAGTAACTAAAAATATAGTAAACAATTTTTTGTATGAAAAAAAATTTAACGTTTAGTAATTTATTTAATTTGTTTGACATTGAAGTTAGTTTTGTTTATATTTATTTTGTTTTATTGTTATAAATAAGTATATATAAGAATTATATCAAATGAGTATATACGCGTCAGTAATACGGAAGAAATTTCTTTCATTGACATTACTCAATCGAGAGAGAGATAGAGAAAGAGAGAGTGACTGATAGAGTAATGGAAAAATAAAAATATATATCTGCCAAGTTTTTTTGATTTTTCCAATGCATTTTTTTTTCTTTAAGCATTTTCAGCGGTTGTTAAATTCAACAAAAATTAACATATTTAACAAAAAATTTTCTTTGAAACTTACGAAATCGGTACATTATATTAATAAATAATTAATATTTTTAAAAACATATATTTAACTATATATTTATAATAATAATCGACCTAATAATAACAATAATAGTAGTAATAATAATATAAATAAATAAAATAATAAAGTAGTTGTATACAACTATATACGACTAAATTTAAGACATTTAATACACTGAATACTACATTGAAACAAAGAATCTATAATCAAGAATGGACAAAATATTGCAATAAGAATAGTTTTGCTTTTGATTTGAATACATTAATCAGCCAAAGAACCGTCGATATATATTTTTCAACTTAGTAATAATTATGTTTGTTTACAAATGAACCGCTTCAAAACAATGTTATATTTTTTAAAATAATATTTTAAAGTCCCAATGACCAACCTTAAAACATAATATTTACATAAAGTTAACACGACAAAAATACATTTAGCGATTTTAAAATGGCTAGATAACTGAAACATAGGCTGAGTTCTAAAATCGATTATTAGCATTTTTCGTCTTTGTCTTACTTATTCGTTATCCTATTTTTATCTCATAAAAGCAGTAATGAAATCACATTTTAGCATTTTGTCATAAATTGGTATTTGTATCGTTCAGCATTATATTAGAATTTAATTCTTTGAATTATGAAAACACAACGAAACATAATCCATAACGAGAAATTCGATGTAAATATTTATACAAATAAATCAATCGATATATTGTATATATATATATATATATATGTAAACATCGATGTTATTTTGAATACGATAATTGTCATGAATATTAATGTTGCTATTAATAAATAAATTAAAAAAATGCTTCATTGTTTGTACCGTCATTTCATTATCTAATTTTCGACATTTGGCAACCATGGAATATAAAATTTGATTAGTCATGATTTTAAGTTGGCAACGTGTTTAAAGTTATTGATTCTCATTCTAGATAAGACACATTCATAAAATGCTAGCACGTTCTTTGACGTTCGGTATTACAACCGTCGTTGGTTGAATCGACGTTGTTTTAACGTTCAAAAAATGATCGAACGAATCAATAGCGAAGCCATACTATTCATAATTCTCTCTCGGTCGAATCGCAATCCATTCCTTTATCGGCGCGCTACGACTGAAAAGTACGTTAAGTTGCGTCTAATTTGGTTAAACAAAGGTAACGAAATAACGCAACAATTTAGTCGTAACTAATGAAGGCATACCGATTACAGATGCGCGAAATAAATCGATTAATAATTACTTGTTTACGACTCAAGGCGTAACACTTGAGTCGGTACAATTTAAACATAATGTAAATGGTTGCAATAATATTGCTACTCGGCGGTCTCAGAACGTACCCCCACTTTCGTGTTGCAGTCCGCGTTCGAGCGGTTCGAGCGGAGTCGTCGTTTCAAAATGGCTAGCGACGAGACCCGAAGATTACCGAGGACAAAGTGGGACAAAGTGGGGGACTGTCTGAGACTGCAAAATGTAGCAATCGCAAGCATAGGGTTGTTTTTTCCAACGACGCTTAACATAATTAATATTTTGTAACAAGAATTTAATACACGATTGCGATAAAGTATCGATACTGAAATAGTATTGATAACCGATATTTACGCAATATCGATTAGGAAGCATTAATGAAGCGACCCGACTGTTGATTGATTGATTTTGGGTTGTAACAATTAATTTTTCTGTTTATTTTTGTCAGTTAAAAGGGCATTGTTAAGACAGAGGACATCGCGATGTAAATATTGACGTTTCCCGATTCCAAAATATTATAGCATTTAATGCAACGACTCAAGGTCATTTCTTAGAATTGTTAGCAATGTATTGTCAAACAGTGCAAACG
>JABFQC010006085.1:0-11060 GCA_022817085.1 Psilanteris sp. ZL-2020 | reverse complement strand
ACCCTTTCTTCTGTTGTAGACTCCTATTCCCGCCCGGTCTCTCGTCTTGGCGCCATCTGTGTACCAGATGTCGCCGTTAACCGGTAGTGGGTACAGATTTCTATCAGTCCATTCGGAGCTGTCCGTGCTTCTCACCACATACTTACGACCAAAGTTCACTGTGTTTAACTTTCGACTACTCTTATGCCATCTACAACAAAATTATTATTATGTGAAATGTTCAAAGTATACGTCGGACAGGGCTGGTTAGGGCATAAGTAAATCTGGTTGCTAGTACATTATTATATAGTTAATATATCGCTAGCTCGTTTTATGATTCTTAAGGCGTTTTTTATGATTTATGAGGAAATGTGGTAGGATTATCAAAAAATATTTTGTATAAAATAATATTTATTAAATATATAACAATAATACTGTATTCATATTAATGTACATGCTATATATATATTATTATTATTCACTAATCTATTATAAATAACGTAAATTTAAAATCGCATTTAAATCTTAAAAATAATTTGACAAAAATTATAACAAAGTTACGTAATTACAATTTATATCTGACAGTAGCAAACGTATAACGGTTTCTTTTTGATAATATTACGAGAAATGGAGAAAAGAGATCTTTGTATGCAATACATATAACATTTTTCGTAAAATTACAATCAAATGCATGATACTCAAAATCGAAACCAACCGTCGTTATGATATTACATACGAAGTAAAAATTCCTTTCTCCAATTTCCAAGATGTTTACAATTTGACCAAAGACAGGTAGCATCTCTTCATCTATTGATTTGCATTTTATGCTAACCGTACAATTTTTTTTATACATTATTCCATTGATTTTAAGCCAAGATAAAGAAATACATGGACCAACTACATGTTGAGGAACTGAAAAAGAAAACGTTGAAAAATTTTGGATTTCACTAATATCACGAATATATTCTTCTTTTCCAGTATCAATCTGTGCATGTAAACCTTCGTCTAACTTAAATCGATAACCTAAACTTAATTGTTCTTTAATACAGATTGTTTTGTTTATATTTTTTCTGGAAGTAGTAACGGTGGCTTCTTTTTTTAAAATTTTGTGTTTAGCTTCAAACCGTGCAGTACCTAAATTAATCAAAGGACCACATTGTTCTAATACTGTTGGATAATGAACGAAGTAATGGCCTTTTGGTTTAATTCTTCAAAAGGAAATAGTTCCATAAACAGCAGAAGATGTTCAGAAATAAGTGGTTGTAGAAGATCTCTATATCGTTCAACAATTTGCCTGGAGCAAATAATATCCGTAATTTGTCGGATTAATAAATATAGCCGCCAATAATCACTTGATTGTGGTATTAAATCTCCAACTAACATAGAGAATATTAAAATAAAATTCGTCATTTCAGATCCAGTCATTTTAAGGTCCTTTTTTTAAGTTGTTTTATTGTTATATTTGGAGGTTTATTTGAACATCAATTTACATTATATGGAAAACTATTTATTCTTGTATTTAAAATATTTAAATACAACCGATTTTGAGCAGGTATTAATTCAAAAGTAAAATGATAAAGTATAAGTGTTATTAGATATTTGAACCAACCTTCTGGTCCATCGTGAAACCAATCAACATAAAAGTTAGCATAAACATTAAAAAATTTAACTTCATTCCATACACATTGTTCTTTTATTCCAGTTTTACTCACATTTCCTTGATTATTATTAATATGATATGAATTTATCCTTAATCTTTTTTCTTCCAGTTCATACTGCACAACTTCTTTATGAGTTCTGCAAAGTCTGCAGTAATGTTTGGCATTGAAACTTTCCTCAAAACCGAGAATGCTATTTAGACCGAGGTTATCACCTAATATCAATCCTAAAAAGAAGTATATTCTTTCTTCACCGTATTCAGTGTTTACAAGAATGCCTTCGCTTTGCAAAAAATTCAGCTCGTCTATAACTTTTTGGAATACTCGTCGATTTGAGAAATATCTTCTATCATAGGCATGAAATATAAGACATGTGAAAATATTTTCCAATTTAGAACGTATTTCAGGTGGCAAGCAAGGAATTGTATAATACAGGGCGCCAAGTTTTTGGACACCAACATGAGATCCAACTGGATTATTAATTTCAAAATCGTCAAAGTAGAGAAATATTGGAAGAACGAATTTGTTTGGAAAATGTACAGAAACTTTATTTTTCCATAATTTAGATTGTATAAAATTTTCTATAATTTCATTTTCAGACTGAAGACCGTTAATATATTATTTCACTTTGACAAGCATATTATTCATACTGAATAATCTCTGAAGAACATTCTTCATAGGAATGTACGACGCGTAAACAGATATAATTTCTTTCACCATGTTACCCTTACGTAATTTGTCATCTACTCTATCTCCAATAGCGATTTCTTCTATTGGTACGGTAAAACCCAAGTCCTCCATATATTTTAAACGCCGATATTCAGTACCTATATCTTTGAGCGATTGGACAGACTCAGATAAAATGGTTTTCAATTGTTCACTAGAGTATTCATTGTTTAGGCACAGTTGCAAGCGATAACAATAAGCTTCCAAAACGTGCGACATATCTGATACAATCCTTTGAACATTTTTTCGATTGAATTGTTCATTTGCATGACATCTTGCTACGAACTGAAGAAAATAATTTTTAATTTCTTCTGCAACATTGATTTCTTTTAATTCTTCAGCAACTTGACAAGGTTGAATTTGTGGAATATTGACATTTCTCTTAATACATGCCTTTAGTTCAATGTCATCAACTACCATCAGATTATCATTTGTCGTTAAAATATTTGGTACAAAAGTATTAATTTGCTCATTATTTTGCTCAAAAGTAATAATTTGCTCATTATGTTTAGATAAGTGGTTCCGATAAGCATACCAGTTACCTAATTTTCGAAAACATCCTGGTTCATGGCAGCGGAAAGCAATACTTTTATCTATAAACTTATGTTCTAATTTATAGTGAACTTTTAAAAGGTGCACAGTGATCAAATCCTTTTCACATTCTGGGCAAATTGGCATTTTGAAAGTTAATCAACACTGTAGCCTTTCAAGTAAAGATATCATTTCTGAAGTTTTGTCTAATCCTAAATGCCAACTTTCTTCTATATCGAAAATTAATTTTGCTAGCAAGATACATAGTCGTGTAAATTGTATAGGATAATTGCAATAAAGTGCGTGATAAATCTTAAAAGTTACTTCTATAGCTCGAGTAGGAGACTCTACAAGAATAGGACGAGCATCTATAATAACGTAACTGCTCGTGATAGATTTCAGATTTTCACCAACTATAAGGGGTATAGGTTGTAGCTCCGTTCCTCGTGCAAGAGCCATCGGCCTAAGTCCTTGTAAAGTACGTTCAAAATCACTGATGTCCTAAAAATTAATGTTTTAATAGTAAATTTTATATTTAATTGATTGATATTATTTTTAATACATACCATTAAGTGTATTAAGAAACCTTCTTGAATTTCAGTTTTACTGGCGCGCCAAGGTCTTTTATCAGGTACTTTAATTGGAATAACTTTAAAAAGTTGATGAAAATTGTACAGGAGTTCTGCATCAGATTCTAAAAAGGAAATGTCAATTTAGAATATAAATTATATTCAATACTTTGTAAAAAATCACGTGGGCACTGTGAACAATAATTATAAAAATACCTAAAGACACTTGATTTATATTAATAGCTATCAATTCATCTTTCAATTTCTGAGCAAATGTTGGCCATTTTTTAACAAAATTATCTGCAGAATCCTTAAACAAATATGCAAAGTCGTCTTCCAACTGAAAACAAATTGCAGAAAATTTAAATTTATATGCGTTGTTAAAAATCTTTATAATACCCTCTTTTGCAATTGTTTTTTTAACAATTAGATAATAGATAATATAAGTTTACAATAGACTGACTAAACGTAATGTAGTTACCAAGGCATAACCTAGTGGTTGTTTTAACGCAGGATATTTGTCAATGTAATCGGCTACTTTCACACTTTGGTTGTTTGGATCCCTCAATCGAGATTTTCGAAAGGCTGTTGTGTACTTCCGAGCAGCATGTACATCAGTCCAAGGTTCGGTGTAAGTGCGTATGAAATTATGCTGACGTTGTAGCAATACATAATATGCAAATAAACTTGTAATATAAGTTAAAATGATCCTATTTAATTATTTAATTTATTTAATAAATATTACCCAAGTCTTCAATTTCGCCTACATAGGGATGAATGTATGTTGAACATGCGGTTGGAACTCTTTTATTATTAATTCAACGTATATTTCCTTTTCTTAAAATTTTATTCAGGTTGCAATAAGTGTCGTACTATTTACCCGATGCATTTTTACCTTTGCCTCTCTCACTTGAATGTACGTAATAATAATGCTAAAAAATTATATATAAATTAATGAATTTAGTTTCTAAGACAAAACACCAGAATGTGTAAATATGAAAATACCTATTTCTCAATTGGAAAGCATTTAACAATTCCCTTGGCCGACTGGTGAAACTTTCCAGCATGTAATCTAAAATTAATATATTACATAATGTATTCATATATAAACATAAATTTTGGTTTAAAAAATTGTAGTTTTTATTTACGTAGTATTAACGTTGCCACCATATTCTTCGTTAATAAGAATTTCGTCCAACTTGCAACGCAGAGTATTATCTAACAATTTGGTTTGGTCGTAAATGGCCAAAATGCCTTGACCAACTGTTGTTTTTTTTAGAATTTCCCGAACAGTCTAAAAATATTTAGTTTATATAATATATTTAAAATATTATATTTTTGAATTGTGTAACAATAACAGTAATCGTTTGCAACTAACGTTTGTCTCTTGAACTTGTTCTGGATGCTCAATTAGAATCTCAGCTGGATGTATATTTGGAGGAATCTGATTCACCTCGACTGTCACCAGCTCAAGTTGGTGACCAAAACCAAAACCATGGATTTGGACATGAACTACATAAATACACACACAAAATTTGAAAAAAAGAACAGCTGATGTCAAATGTAATATGACATTTTGTATTTCAATAATTAGTAAGCAGTAATATATATACATAAAGAACTAAAACTTATTACAACTTATATTGAAATAAATAAATAATAAAAAATAAAAAAAATATTATGAATAAAAAATAATAATCTTGGTACAAATTCATTGTGCCAAGTGATTCGTTTTCCGTGTATTATATTATCACTATGAGGTCGAACAGTAGATGTTCAAATGATTTCTCACAACCACTTTGTTCTTCCTCCATTATATATACAACATCGAGATATTTTTCATTGTGTCTAAGGCAGTAACTTATTCTAAAGCCTTATTGATGAGTTCAGAATAAGTTACAGAACGAAACACATTTATATATATTTGAACAGAAATTTAATGGTATACGTTTAGTGTCCAAAAGAAATCCACGTAAAGTGGAAGCCACTATATTAGTGGAGATTGAAAAAATCCTTCATAAGAATATTTAGTACCTTTTTGGGCACTAAACAGTTCCTCATCGTCACAGCGATTCACGCTGTTGAGATCTTCAGGACAACTGGTGTGTTGATAATTCATAATTCCCGCATTGTTGTATCGTCTCATTAAACGATATTGTGAGGCAACTTTGAGAACCGCTTCACCGTAAAGTGAGAAACCTGCGTTAGAAGCACCGCTGGCTGTACCCTGCCTCTCCGCAGTCCACCGCGCCGACAAGCTCAAAGAAACCCTGAAACGAAGAATCACTGGGCGCCGAGTGTAGCAATCGAGAGGAGAACCACTGGTTGCCCCTCGCACCACCACTCCTCGCCGCGCCGCTAAGCCGTTCGCGCCACTGCGATGCCAGCCAACGAAGCGCTTACACCGACATCGCCACTCAGCTGCCCGGCATCGCTGGATGGATGAACTTCGGAGGGGAACCTCACGTTCAAATTCGAAGTGTTGTATGATAACATACACTTAGCTATCTTTCATGACTTATTCTGCGTTTCATTTCGCATAATTAAAATATTTGCTAATATATTACTTCAATTAAAGCTTTAAATATCTTTTGTGATTTCCAGTTTATATTACATATTAACGTCATATTATTGGAGCATTAGTATATGATCAATTTTGTACATCCAATTTAACAGTTTGTGTTTCATTTAACCAAACATTAAATTGTCTACTGTTTGGATTATAATTATTGCCATACATTTTGAATAATTCATTATTTTAATTCATTATTATTTTAAAAAGATATTCATTAATTCTTTTGGCTATGAACTTATTAGTTAACCACTTTTTACAATTGATGTGAGTTTTGTGATTAATGCCTTTACATTTGATTGATCTATCATGTTTGATTCATAATAACTTATACCTATGAATTACTAATTAATTGATATTTATATACACAACAACTTACAATTGGCAGCACCAATTCCTGTTGCATTATCACTGAACTTTAGTGCAATAATTATAAATGTATTGAGAGTCAAGCATATATTTATGATATTTACTTTATTAACGTGTGATTTACTCCTGTTTATTGAGTCTATGTCTGTGACAACTCATTATGGTAATTATTGAATTATGAACTATAACTGTTCTTGCGTTTTGGTTTTACATTGAGGGAACAGTCTAAAATCACACTGCGTTTTTTTAGTTAGTTTAATAATTTGATTGTTGTTATTACCACCCGGTAATCAATTGCGAATTATTTTTATTACAGTAATTAATACTTTATATATTTATTTATTTAATTTATATATTTTATTATTTAGACTGTTCCCTCATTTTTATTTTACGACGTCCACCAAGATTCACAGTCGGGGACGTGTTGATACTTAGTTCAACACTCAACTCTTACTATATATGTATATATATATATTAAATTTTTAGTGAGGGACATGGGGTATCTAGATTGACTTCAGTCTCTCCAACCACAATGTTTCCAATCACCTGAGCCGCTTCCTCAAGCCTTTTGTCTAGATTAGTGATGTTGATCCACGGGAGTACAATCACGCGACATAATGGTTGCCCTGTTGCATCACAACCATTCCGTAAACGTAACAGTATCTGGATCTTTAGTTGAGTGTACGTAGTATTAATGTATGTGGTGTTTCCTTGATATCGAGTTCATATGGATTTAGCTAATGCGTTGGTTATGAAGTCGCGATATGCTTTGGCGTCATTCTCATCACATAACTTCTTCACCACCTCCTCTATCATAGGAACGTCGACTTTCACATCAGGGGGCAACATCAACTTCGTGCGTAAATCTCCAGTGTTCATTAAAGATTCATTTTTACACTTTCTTTCCAAAATTAAGTACACCAATCCTGGAATTATCCTGCGACGCAAATTTAGTGTCAATTTATGATTATACCGATCAGATTCGAAATCATCACCCCATATCCGGGTTTCGATTGAAACAGGAATGTCATTTTGAGCGGCCATATCTAGGAATATAGAACGATTCGGATTTAGATGTGGTGCGCCATCGTTCATCATCGCCGCGCCCATATACTCATAACCAGTGATATCATTTTTCAGATTAAATCCACTGATACCACAAAGCCACATTCTTCCAAAGAAATTGATGACCGTCGTTTACATAATTAAACGTATAAATGCCTCATCATCATCATCTTGATCTCCGAGGATTTTCAAGGCCATAACAATTCTGGATCCTCTTCCATCATGATATTTCTTACTTGTTGCCTTAAATTGAACGTTTCCATCATTAAACATTTTATTCAAATATTCGAGGATTTTCGCCATATGTCGACCGCTGTCCCAACATCATATGATTTTGGATTCAGATCACACGCCTGTCTCTCAATAGTATAGTAAACTGCAGTTCATAAAATAATATAAAACGAATATAACATCTCGTAATGTGATATATATAATAAACTTTTATCATATTCGCCAATGCTATTTTGGCATCCTATAACTGCTGAAAACTAGTAAAGATAATAAACAGTATATTAAGAGCGGTGGCCCACGAGATGGGCCACTCTTCGCTCGAGAAAACGTCGGTGGTGAAATCAGATTAAAGAGGGCTCAGAAATCACTCAAACGTGCGGGACGTGGTGAGAATAAATATGTAGCCTATCCCCAATTTATGGAAGGGGCGGCATTCCATTATTATTAAAATTTACAGCGTCACAATTAGCTTTAATCCAAATACATGCTCTGAAAGGATTTTTGATAATTTCATTACTGAAATTAATCAGTATTTTGATTCAATTAATGCATTGATGTCAGACGTGCAAAATGCTGATGTTATATCACCATACAAGGCGCGCACCTTACCGGATTATATAAAACATCTGTGGGATCGATGTCTTACTGTTAATATTAAAATTAATAATGAGGCCGCGATAGATGTACGTGAGAGTCATCCTTATTTTGTCGAGAATCATTTCCAAGAAAAGGAATACAATATGATTGATTGTTTGCATCTATTGACAAAAAGTATCGAATCCTCACATGTGAATGACAAGTCCAGAGTGCCTCGACCAACAATTCATCGTACCCCAAGTTTTCGGGAACAATAGCGCGGATTGGACCGCGTTTAGTGATTATTTTAATTCTTTATTAATTCTGGACGAATCTTACACTGACTTACAGCATTTACACTATTTGAGGTTTAGCTTGGAAGGAGAGGCTGCGAATCTCATAAAAGGTCTCCTTATCGCTGGTGAAAATTTTCAAGTCGCGTAGACTTTGTTAAAATCCCGTTACAAAATAATGCTCGGGTGCTTATCTTGATCAACTATTCGATCAATGCGTTTGATCAACTATTCTCTCTCCCTGTCTTGACTCATGAATCTTCGGCTGGGTTACGCAAATTATTAAACGGCAGTCAACTTTCAATACAAACTTTGAAAAATCTTAAACGATCATTAGATTCGTGTGATATTCTAGTATATTTGATTATGACGAGGTTGGACTCTGAGTCTCGAAAATCCTGGGAGATGCACCAAGGAAGATCGACTTGGTTTCCTTCGTACGAGGATATTTGTTCCTTTTTGGAATCTAGAATTCTGGCGTTGGAGATTATTGAGTCTGGAAGAGGTAAGCGAGGCCCTCGATCTCTACAAAAACCCATTTCGTTAAATTCCAATATTCGCGAAAATGTTGAAAAAACTCAAACTAAATCTCCTCCCAAGTGCCCTCTTTGCAATGAACAACATGAATCCATCTTCGGATTCATTTCAATTTGCCATTAATCTTACCTCTTTTAATCAAACCACCAAGCGTCAAATATTGAGTCTAATTGCTCATTTTAATGATCCTCTGGGTTGGATCAGTCCTGTGATCATCATTGCTAAAATGTTTATTCAGAAGCTTTGGCAACTTAAGCTGGATTGGGATTCGGAAATTCCCGATTCCTTAAAATTTGAATGGCAACAATTCGTTGTATCTCTCCCTAAATTGAGTGAAATTTGCATCCCAAGATGGATTGCGTCTGGTGCAAAAGTCATCTCCAAGCAATTGCAAGGATTTTCAGATGCCTCTTCGAAAGCGTATGCTGCTGTTGTGTATTTACGCAGCAATTCAGATAATGGTTTGGTCAAAGTGCAACTGATCTTGAGCAAAACTAAGGTTGCTCCCCTCAAACAAGTTGCAATTCCTCGACTAGAGCTCTGTGCGTCTTGTCTGTTAGCTGAAACATTAGCTAGCCTTATCACCAATTCTGAATTTTGCTCTGTCCCTGTCTTTCTTTGGACAGATTCGACTATTGTACTCGCTTGGCTAGGGAAACAATCATGCGAATGGAAAACTTACGTTGCCAATAGGGTATTTATGATCCATACACTATTTCCTGATATACAATGGAGACACATTTCGGGAAAACACAACCCCGCCGACTTAGCCTCTAGGGGTTGTCCCCTTTTGTGTTGCACTAGTCATCATTGTGGTAGCAAGGTCCTCCTTGGCTATCTAGTACTGAGGAAGTTTGGCCATTGTCTCGATCTGATATGCCTGTCGAAGAATTGTTGGAAAGAAAGGTAACCTCGTGCGGCTCTTTTATTAAGTCTTCTAATACTTTGGAGTTCTTTGATCGTTTCTCCTCCTGGTCTAGACTTCTCCGAGTAACATCTTATATGCTCAGATGGCTTCCCAAAAACAAATCTGAATATAACTCGGTTAGTATTGCTGTTTCGGAGTTGAGCCATTCTACTGATCATATCATAACGTTAATTCAGAGTGTTCAATTCCCCGATCAAGTCTCCGATCTAAAACTTCATCATAGTGTTAAGAAAACGAGTTCTATCTCTAATTTATCTCCGTTTCTCGGCGCAAATGGTATCTTACATGTTGGGGGCCGATTGGACAATTCATTTTTAGAGTTTGACACCAAATACCCTATTATCTTAAAGCAACATTATATAGTTAAATGCTAGTCAGATTCATTCATTTGAAATGTCCACATGGCGGATTATCGATGACTCTTCAATGTTTGCGAACACGTTATTGGATCATTCAAGCAAAGAAGATCATTAGGTCCGTCCTACATCATTGTACCACTTGTATTCGTGCAAAAGCTCGCTTACAGGAGCAGCTCATGGGTTCACTTCCCAATTTCAGAGTTGAAGTGCTTCCTCGACCTTTCACTCATTGTGGCCTTGATTACGCCGGTCCGATGCCTGTTAGATTTGCAGGAGGTCGTGGTCATAAGTCGCATCCCGCCTACATAGCATTGTTTATATGTTTGTCGGTTAAGGCCATTCATTTGAGGTAGTTTCCAGTCTCAGTACGGCAGCCTTTAGAAGGTTTATTTCGCGTCGCGGTTGTCCGAAGCATATTTACTCGGATCAAGGTACAAATTTTAAAGGGGCCAGTTCTGAGTTGTCAAGGGCGTTTGATGAAGCCGTTCGTAGTCAAAATGACGGCAACTATGTACAATTGAAAAGATTGAGTGGCATTTGAACCCACCTTCCGCGCCTCATTTTGGAGGTATGTGGGAAGCTGGCGTTAAAAGTGTGAAGGCGCATCTTAAACGAATACTCTCTCCTCATACTCCTACATTTGAGGAATTAAGTACCATTGTCGCGC
>JABFQC010006084.1:0-11061 GCA_022817085.1 Psilanteris sp. ZL-2020 | reverse complement strand
GTGTTAGTGTCGTACTATTTATACGTTATTATTGTTTATAATATCAACCACGGGATTTATAATTACTATTATTAATTCGATTAAACGATTTGGAGTATCAGGTTCTTGCGGTGGCTATTGAGGGGAAAAATGACAAAACAAATATCGCGCATTATAATAGAATGGTTTGATATATAAGAATAAACACATTTCATATTAATAAATCACCGGAAGTGTTTCAATTAGAGGATATGGTGTCTTGATACAAGACTCGTATACAAGGAGAAAAATAATTCATGAAAGTTTAGTATAAAATAAAGAAAATTAGACTTACGTACTAACAGGACTTTTAATTTGGTTTACAAATTACAGTAAAAATGTATCATCAAAATAATGTTTTCGTCTTGTTTCTGCTACATTTTTACTATAATTTATAAGGCAAATTGAAAGTTTTGAAAGCGTGTAAGTCATATTTGGTTTGTTATGTAGTAAAATGTCCGAAATATTTTTCAGGTTCGATATATTAATAAGGAAAACTGAATTCTTTATTCGAATTTTCAATACTGCTATTATATTATTATTATAAAATCATATCATTAAAATAGATTATAATCTCGAATTTGCATTATTATAACATTGAAACTGTAGTAAAAATGATCATTCAATTATACACACTCTTTGAAAAATTATGACTTTATTATCGCAATTTTATTTCGATAAAAGCATTACAACACCAGATTGAAATTCAATAATTTCTTTCCCCGAATTATTTAAATTTAATTACATCATTATTTTATTCAACTCTTTCTTTTTGCGATATATATATATATAGTTTCGTATAATTACAGTACTCTCGTTACAAAAGTTTTTAGAATATTTTTTCCTCCGTTTGGTCTCTTTCTCCGCGTATACAATTTTTTCCTTTACAAATCATTAAATTTCACCCTTTTTGTCACTCCTTATTACGATGATAATATAGAAAGGATACAAATTTATATCCAACGTAAGAAACACCGCACAGCACCTGTATTCCTTATGAAATTCATATCTGTATCCGCTGCTTTTACAACTGCATACTAACACAATTATAAAACCAATGTCACCATTTTACTATTACAAATGAATTAATTATATCAAACCTAAAACAAAGATCTAAAATTTCTTTAACCATAACCATTTAACAAGGATCTAGACATTATTTCCATCTCAAAATCGTTTTCATTAAAACCAAAAAAACAAAAACAAAAAACAAAAACAAAAAAAAACAAACATAAATACCATCCCCAGACTGACTCGATCTACTCCGATAAAACTATAAACCATTTTCTGTCTCCGATTTTGCAACGTCGAAAAACTTTGCGTTTTTGTGCAAGATCCGTCGTGATGAATTAGACTGAAGTTAAGTTTTTCATTCTTCCTACATCGGCAGCCGCGACGTGAAATTTCGCTGTAGGCTCGTCGTTTGGACAGACGCTCCCCCCCTCCCGTGTCCCCCACCGACCGTTTCGTCCGACGATCGGCGAAGAAAGAAAACACGAGAGAGTGAGATACGGAGCCTTAGACGGAGAGTCCGCCGCGAGACCGCTACCGCGATTACTTCCTGCGAGTCAAGTGATGTAACGGCGGCATTCGCGCACAGAAGGTTTTACGTGCACTCGTGCATGTGCACGCGAGCGCATTCAACGTAAGCGCCCGAAGCGTCGGCGTCGCTATACGCGAGCGCGCCGGAACGGTGAATAAGCATATAGCCAGTAGGACACGTTAGATATTATTTATTATCGCGATGACGGTATTGCGAATGTGCGAATAAGTAACATTCAAATCAGGCATAATTGTTATTTCGATTGGATCAGTATTATGGGGCTCATGCACACGCCGGGATCGCATATGTCGTCGCAGACGAATTCGTAATTCAGTCGAGCCCATAACCTATGCCAATAAATTTGAGTCACTTTCGATTAATTAATTAGTGCCATTAACATTGGCCTGTCATCGTAACTGTCCGAGTGCGTGTGTCGCATATGCGTTCTGATACTTCGAATTGATTAATGTTTAAGGTAACGACGATTCAGTTGAAAAATGATACTTTTTGCGTAATCTACACGGAGTAAAATTAAACGTAGGAGTTGCTGTTTATAACACTAATTTGGATACATTGAAGAAAAACTCTAAAAATTATTGTTATCCATGTAAAAATATTGCCAGAATCGGTATATTTACTTTGACGTGAAAATACTTTTGTTTATTTTTGAGCGAATGATGCGATATCCGAAATTAGTTGGTCGATAGAAAGCCATTGTAATATAAACTTGTACTTGTACTCTTTTGAAAAAAAGTAAAACAGTTATATATTCACATTTTGAATCAATCTAGCATTATTTTCTACAATATAGTTTTTCATACTAAAGTTTCTTCCTATTTTTTAATATAATGCTATTATAAACGGTAATTTTTAGAATTTTGTTTTTATGTCGCCGAATTAGTGTTATAAACAGCAATTCTCTAAGTTTTATTTTTCTGAGTATACACGCAGAAAATACCGAACTTTTACTGTAAATATTGATAAATGTTCGGTATATGTGTACAAACATTCATCGATGTTTACTGAAAAGTTCGGTAATTTCTAACTGAAATTTTGTTTTTCCGTGAGTTACTACGTGTTTAATAATAGTTACTGAACTTTCAGTAATTTTTAATGCACACTGAGAGAAATTTTGTAGTAAAAATTAGCATGAATAATGGTAATTCAGCATTACGACTGAAAAATGATAATTTTTAACATGTTTTGTGTTCAAATTTTGGATAAAATATGTTAAAAATCTTACATATAACACAAAAAGTGTTAAAAATTCGCACAAAAAATATTAAAAATTAACACGAAATATGTTAAAAATTATCATTTTTCAGTCGAAATGCTCAATTACTAATATTCATGATAATTTTTACTATCAAATTTCTCTCAGTGCAACATATTTCTGCGTGGAAATCCTTTTTATTATGACCAATAATTTTATAACTCGTTAATATTCGATAATCGATGTTCGTATTTGTATAACTAAATGCAATTACGTTAAATAATTATGACGACGAATTTCTAAATAACATTTCGTTTATTTGACGTTATTTTGTATATATCGCGCATAATTTGCCGGCATGCGTGGGTTACACATAAGTTAAAATAAATTGTAACTTTTAATTTCAGTCCAAGTGAATTGCAATTAACTTCTTTATCTCCGCGTAATTTGTTGTTTAATTGATGTTTGTTTTTTTATTTTGATTGCAATTCTCTGTCCAAAGTGTATTAGTGTTACAACTTGTTATTCAATGCTTTATTAATAACTTTTGAAAAGCAAAGAAAAATAAATATAGTCAAATAATTACACAATGCCGTGTGTTTTATATATTATTTCAATGATGAACTTGTAGTTTTATGCACTATAATTACATTGTGTACAGTACGTTCATAGTTGACACGAAACAGTATTATAATATTTTCTTATGCTACACAGCTATAAGTAAGATTTGTACATGGTAAATAGTTACGTGTCGTAGTTGAAAAGTTGAAATAAAACAAATGAATAAAGTTTACTGAAATCCAAAAATTCACATCCAAACGAGATTCGTCGAATCATAAGAAAATCATAAGTGTTTATAATTGAACAATAATTACAGTGCAATGAAAGATTGTTTCATTTTTCAAAACTTTGCTTGTTCTCAATTTTACACGCTCCCGCGCTTCGCTTTAAGCTGTGCATTTTAATTGGGAAATACTTTAAGTGATTTATAATTGTGCTTTAAATAAAACACATACAAATAGAAATTAGGAAATTACTGTCATTACGTCATAATTCGCGATACAACTCGATTTGTTGTTTGGATAAGAAAAAAGATTCAATAAACAAGAACAAGGAATACACCGAAACAAATTTCTAACGTATACTAGTAGAAATAGGACTGATTCAGATATATTTTTGCTAGATTATGTATAAATATAGCTGCATTAGCCATATTTCTACTAGTATACGTTGACAATTTTTTCCGTGTACAATTTAAATGTTATTTAAGTGGTCTTCCATATATTTAATTTATTTAATTCTTAAATATGTTGATTTATATATGTGTACTATTAATAGAATTGTCATAAAGAATT
This sequence comes from Psilanteris sp. ZL-2020, assembly GCA_022817085.1. Lineage (NCBI taxonomy): Eukaryota > Metazoa > Arthropoda > Insecta > Hymenoptera > Scelionidae > Psilanteris > Psilanteris sp. ZL-2020. Next base: position 6,932 of record JABFQC010006084.1, on the reverse strand, counting down.
AAATTAGTACACGCAGAATAACGTTGCATTAAAAATTACTGAAAGTTCAGTAAATGTTATTCAAAACACAGTAACTCACGGACAAAACAAAATTTCAGTCAAAAATTACCGAACTTTTGAGTAAACATTGATGAATGTTTGTAAATATATACCGAAAATTGATCAATGTTTACAGTAAAAGTTCGTTATTTTCCGACTGTATTTTTGTTTTGTCCGTGAGTTACTGTGTTTTTCATAATAATTACTGAACTTTCAGTAATTTTTAATGCAACATTTTTCTGCGTGTATACCGCGCGGAAAAGTGACATTTTTTAAAACATAATTTATTACACACTGGACTATTCTTGATTATTAAAAACCACGTGATAATTAAATGTTCAAACAAATATAACACGACATAAATGTATTCAAGTAACTGTCCCTGAAACAATAAATAATAATCAATAATGTATTAACATATCGAACTCGCGAATCGCAAACTCTCATTCAACTGCCCTGAAGATTGATTTTGAAAACATATCGAACGATAAACGATTTGATATAAAGGCCTTATTCGCACACAGACACACGTTACTACACGCGTTCATTGGACAATATCGCGCTAGAGGCGTTCGCGTCGTCCGACTTATCAGTAACGCGCTTCTAACGGCAAGAATTTGGCTACCGCCTACGAAACGTCCGATACGAGAGAGCCGAAAGCAAATCAAAACAATCGATCATTGTCCCCTCCAGTATCGGCAAAAATTCCTCTCCGCATAACTCCGTGAATGACTCAACGTAGACGAAACAGAGGACGGATTCGTACGATCCTGCGCGGCGCGGCTACTTCGGTTTCGTAGCCGAGCCTTTACCTGACTCGACGTTGCGCGGGGCTAGAGCGTGTCCTTCGCTTCGAGTAGGAGCGTTGACCCGCCGCGCTAAGAGTAGTCTCTGGATCTTTCACAGGCCCGCGCTTATACAAGACGAGACTCAACTTCCTTCCACTGGAACGAGGAGCGTTGATGTCCGATACAGCGCCCCCTTCGTCGTCCCGGTTTCTATCCGCATTTCGGTTTTTCACGACCGACTTCTTGCTCGGCTTTTTGTCCGCGATTTCCACTCTTTTTGTCGTCGCCAGTTTATATATATATATTTACTTTGCTTTCACACGACCGACGGACAAACGGAGTCACGTTTGAATGTTGTTAAAATGTTGTTTTTGAGAAACGGTGATTATCTTGAATTTAGTCGGAGAGTTTCGGTCGAGTTTTTTGTTTAGTGACAAAGTGCCGAGTTCTAAACTAATTGGTTGTGAATTTTGTATGTTAATATAGATATATATTATGCGATTCTATCTATAGTTATAACAAGTTTAATGTTATTTATAATGTACATGCACTGAGAGAAATAAATGACGAAAAATTAATATTTGTTTCATTAATTTCGAATCGTAAGAGAAAAATCGGAATGTTTACTATTTTTAAAAGTAATATATTATGAAAAAGTAGTATTTTTCGATGTAAAAAACTTACTCTTCTTTTAAAAACAGTCAATATTATTCTTTTTCTCTTATGATTCCAAATTAAGGAAATAAATAGTAATTTTTTGTCATTTTTCATATGTTATAGAATTAGGATAGTTAAAGAAGACAATTATTGTTAATATGATAACAACTAATTAAAAGAACTTGAGTAAATGTCAGCAATTATTGTGTATATTGAAAATAATTGTTAATTATAATTATATAATTATATAACATTATATAATTGTAACTTTTACTATATTTAACTCGTAATTCGTTGAATAATCGCATAAGTGTATAATTTTATAATAAAAATTATAATATTAATAGTTAAAAAATTACATATTTAGTTCACTATGTACAACACGATTTGTATTATATTCAAGACAACTTGCTCACCTCTGCTATTAATCTCGCAATGTTTTCAGTGTCATTTTTCTTAGTCCGCAACATTGCTCGCGACACTTCTAATTTTGTTGCTAAATTTTTACTCGAACGGGTTGTTACGTTTTAAGAACGATATTTCAATCAAATGAGTCAGATTTTTAAAGTTCACTTATTTAGAAGGCTATAAATATACGCAAGATGCATTCGCTGTAAAAATTAAATACAAATCCGTCGTAAAGCAAACAGAAACGAAATAAGAACGATAAATTGTCACGGCTTTTAATATCAAGTGTCACATTATTCGCGAACTGTATAATGAGAAAACGACGAACTTCTTGAATCGTTCAAATTATTCATGGGATATCCATAATGCATCCTGACAGAGACATGAGTAAGACGTGCATATAAAACTGCGCCCGTGCGTCTTCACTCGCACTCTCTCATCTTTCGTCATTTTCCGTAGTTTAATTGACACGGATTGAAGCTTCGCGCCCTATTCCGAGACAATAATTTAGAGATAACCCTACCGGGTGAAAAGTAATCCAACGCGAGACGAGCGTTATTCTTTTTATAATCATTGTTATTTTTTGTATTTTACGCAATTTATAATATCATAAAAATGCTTCTTACGACACCATCTCCGCGGCTTAAATTGTACGAAGGAAATTTGTGTACCTGTAACAGAAAAGAAAAACACTAATTAATTTAATTCGTATACTACAATTAATTCATATAATTTATGTTGTAATTAAATTAAAATATATGAAGTCAAATGCAAATGGTATACACTGCTAGAACAATATATCAAAAACGATATATATATATACACGAGAAATAATGAGTCATTAAATTTATATAAAAATGATTTAGTTTTAAAATAGTCAAAATGTGTTGGATTGGATTTATAACGAGGTATGTGTAGATTATATACTGTTTTAGATATACCGTGTTTATAAACACAACGGCTATGTTTACTTAGAATTCGATTGTTTTCATTCAAACTAATTGATCGTGTTAATTTTACAATGTTTCTGTGTTGAATCAACACCATATAATCAACATGGTCATTTTGTCTTGGATTTATATCATTATTTTTTCCCGTGTAATCTGTAGCGGATATTTTTAACGGTCTCCGTATAAAGTGATGATGTTGTTAAAATATATATATTCGTTTATATACTATACTATGCATATAAATGTGTATATGTATACACCATTTTGGGGACCAACCACTTTAGTGCACTTCAGTTATGTACATATACTGTCTCCGATGGAAAAATTTGTGAAAAAATTGGAAGCAGGCCAGGAAACGAATATGAATAAAATTGATGGTGCCCGCGGGATTGTATTACATGACCAATTTTCAAAATAATGGTTTCATGTGTAATTATTTGAAGATATTGTGGAAATAGAAAAATGTCTTAAAAAGCTGAGCTTCTATTATTGTTGGTTCGCATATAATAATGTTTCACTTGTACATTTGCTTATACACATGGTACTATATCAAAATTCCGAAACAAAGATAATGAATTAGCTATATTTATATTTACAATCTGGTGATATTAAATACTATATCTTAATATCGTAATATGTCTGTGGATTCATGGATTATATTGTATAAATTACACATCTAAGTGGACTAACTTGCGTCCACGTCGAAAACATCGAGTCTCATAACTACAGTCATTTTTCAATAAAAATTACTAAAAATTCCCTAGTAGAATTGAAATCGGGCGTGCCGTATCAGTTGCATGGCCCCGAACGGGGCGAAATGTGGTATGCCTTATTAAGGTTTCCTGAACTGATCCACTGAAGAACCCTGTCAGAAGAATTTCACAATTTTATCATGCAAGGTTTACCTAATAGGGCCCTGATATGGTTTCCTTGATATGGGTACAAACGGTATGCCTAATCTGGACAAAATCGGTATGCCAGTTGGTTTTCATAATATAAAATCAAGCGGTCATGATCAGGAAAACAGGTCGGGAACTGAACAGGTTACATTAGGTATACCCACATTTGCTTATGATAATTTGAGTTGGAAACCTTTTCGGGACCTGATCGGTTTGTAACATGGCAAACCACATGTGGTCGGGTTATATTAAATCTATGCAAATACCGTTTGTGGTAGATCGAACGTATGGTGGGGCAGCAGCGACGTACGCGCAACGAAGAGGAGTTAAGCAGCGATTCCGAAGGCCGTTACATGGATGAGTGACCGCTCGTTAAAAAACTTAATTTCAAAACATACATTAGGTTTATATACGTATATATTCTACTAGGGTTGGAACACGAATTCAGAAGAATTAAAAATTGACTGATTTAACACAATTTTCAAAAAAAAAATTTGCTTTATCATATCATGTTAATAAAAATAAAATAATAAAATAATTTTATAAAAATTTTCAAATGCAATCAAACGAAGCACAGCGACTACCACACGTATTATTAGTATGAAAATACCCTAAATAGTGCATTTAAAGTCACATTTAAAGCTGAAAATGACAACAGTGAAAATTTTTTTTTTTTATAAATCTATATTTCTATGCTGTATTCGCCGGATATTCGACTATATCATTTAGAAAAACGCGTTTCGACATGATTATCCAACCAGCACACGATAAAAAGTCATTTTACATCGATTACAAAAAAGTCATTTTTTGCCAATTTTTGAAAAAATCCAAAGGGGTATACCTTAAAAAATGGTAATTTTGGACAAAAAATAAAAAATTTTCAAATGCAATCAAACGAAGTACAGCGACTTCTACACGTAAAGTTATTTTTTGGAAAAATGCTATTATACTTTATTTAAATATCTTGTGATACATAATAATGTTTTAACATTTTTGACTTCTTGATCGAATTTGTCCTTTATTAAACAGCTCTTCGTTTATTTACCTAAAATTTCTACATAAACAATATCACACACATTCAAACAAATGGTTATTGATTATTCGCGAAATCTTGTATGTAACTGATCTCCTGTGGAATCAGTAAATATTTTTCATAATCGCGCGTATATCAATTGTGTAACTAGATAGCGCGAGTCTATTTCTCAGCGCGGTAAGTAACCGCCTCGTGAATTATTCGCACGGGCTACGTGTATATTACATTAGTAAGGCGACGGTGCTCGCGCGCGCAACGTCGTCGTGATTGCACGTGACTTTCGTAAACTAGCAGTGAAAACCGTGTCAGGAAGGTCGACAGAACCGCGCGAGAGTCATACATTCATACTCCTCGCCATACAATCAACAGTTAATCAATGTTACGCTGTAATTAATTAATTTCGTTTTTTTTATCTTCAACGTCCATTACACCGAGCGAAGCGCGAAAAATCGACGACGGGGATTAATCGAATTAACGTTTTATGAGCGCGCATGAAAGATCTCTCGTTTGCACGAAAGATCCAAAATGAGGTTGATTGAATTGTTATTACATTTTGTTGATGATTGTATGTGTGATAGTGCGGTGATTTCGAAATGTGGTAGCAAAAATATGCGTAAAAGTTCGACGCATGGTTCCCATTGGAGCTGCACATTGATTGTTACATTCTGTTAAATAAATTATTATGATTTAAATTTTATATATTTTTTTTAACATTATTATATGAATTGTGGAGATAAACGTACGGCGATTACGGTTTTTGTATAATATTTCATGTACAAATTATAAAACTTTGAAACCAAAGTTTTAAAAATGTAAATTTATATTTAAAAACGAAACTCAAAAACTGTATATACCTTTGTACCTTATAAAATGTAAAATTTAAGTCTTACCCACAATATAGGTTACTTTTACAATATTTACGATATATGGGCGACTTTGAACGTTAATAAAACAACGAATAAATTTAGTTTCTATCGTAAACTATTTGCAAGATGAAATAAAATCTTTGTATTATAATGTTTGGATGCAGTAAAATTAAATATAGATATTTTGCACGGTTATAAGTGGTTCACGAGTTTTCATTGTCTATAAACTTTTAAACGAAGTTCTCCGTTTCTTCAATAATTCTAATCAAATGTGTAATAATAATCCGTGCATTCGCAAATATAACTAAATCAAAATCCATCGCAATTAATTGCATTTATAAGTTTTCATTAATCTCCCATTCGTTTTCATTAATCTCCCTTTTATTATTAATTCTTTGTTATTTATTTCTTTATCCACGATGCTGTATTACCCACGATATTAAATCAAATATAAAATGAAATAACCAGCTCCACTGTTATTATCGCGTAACTCGTTTCAAAAACTCCATAAGGTAATATTTACAGCTCGTTTTGCATAAAAAAACACAATGCAAAAATGCATCGTGACACAGGCAAAGCTGCGTCAATGCCAATAATAAAATTTCTTAGATCATTACGGAATGTTGCTTGAACGATCTAATGCTCGGCGTACGGACACGCTGAACGATGACGATAATATTTTATATCCGCGCGAATTGCTTAACGAAGCATAAAATTTTGGATCCCGCGAGTCGCGGATTCGTCGGGTCGTCCATTTTGCGATCGGCGATCGTTAAGTCCCGTGTACCGGTATCAGTCGCTGAATGAAGAAATATATAAGCGTGGCTTATAGTGCGACGCGTCATGATAAAAGTTGGCTATCTAATTATACGGATGGAACGATTATGGACATGGTGATAAGGACGCATGCAACATATTTAGTAGTCGCGGATATATTTTTGTAATTAGCGCTTAATTTAACTTTTAATTGCATCCGAGTTGTCCCAATGCGACTCGAAGTGTTCAATTTATGTTTTTAATTGCTAATGACTCGGTTAATTTGACGATTCTAATACGTTATTTGTAAGAACAAAAATGCTTTACACGGTGACGCGGTTGTTTGTGCAAGAAATGTTGTGCTGTTGTAATCGTAAATTTCATTGTGAGTCATTTCTTAAACACTTCAACCAGTTTAATAATAATAATAATAAAATATTTGATACACCTTATCACGTGTTATTTTCAATGATCACGTACAATTAAATATTTAAAATTCAAACAGCTCCGAACCTCTCTCAACATTGCCACTTACA
>JABFQC010006083.1:0-11062 GCA_022817085.1 Psilanteris sp. ZL-2020 | reverse complement strand
AGGTATACCTGTCATTGTATATTTGGGGTTGGGATTTTTGTAAAGTAGGGAATTTGACATAGACCCATATATATATATATATATATATATATATAATAAAGATCCTGGCAAATATCAATAAATATACGATATAAATATGATACACAGATTGGACAATGATGTAAACCATACCATGTGTTTGTCTTACGCTTGCCTTACTGTTGCCTACATTATACCAACTCTATATTATATTATATAATTAATAAAATTGTTGCTTATACTATGTTATATTTATTTCAAAAAGTAACGTTCAACATTTCTGATTCGAATACGATAAACGTTAGTTTGTATCGCACGCACGTGTAATATATCAGTTTGTTTCAAACGAATATTTTCCAGATAAATAAAAATATAATTTACATGCACAAAAATACTAACACAAACTTGTTTTTAAAAAATACGATACTTGTATTAAGTATATATATAACTATACCGGAACTGGTGCCTTTAAATATCCCCACTTTTAGGTGATCTAACAATTGAACTTGTTTATGTTATTACTAATTAATTAATTATCATTTACAGTAAATATAAAAATATATAATATATAATTATCCACTAATAAAGTAATTTTATAGTAATTCAAAATATTTTAAGAGAAAATAATGAAATATATGTTATATTTAGTATGGAACCAAGATTGTGTATAGAAGATTTTACTGTATTATGTAAAAAATTGTGTTAATGGTATATTTTATTTAAATAAAATAAATAAAAATATAATATTTTTTTCTCAGCATTAATTAAAATAAAATGTATAATTTAATTTTAACAGTATTTATCGAAATCATTTCATGTAATTTCTTTTGTAACTCATTCTTACACATATAAAAAATATTTTTAATGATTATGAATGTAAACCAAACTTTTCAAAAAAATCTAACATATATATTATAATGTTATGGTTCATTTATGAGTGAACCTTGAAACTCATGAAATATGATATTATACTCCTAATTTTTTATAACCACAAATAATAATTGATATATTATAATTATACGTACATATACTAACATAAAAACTAAAGTTGGTATACGGACCACATTTAAAATAAAGTCTATACCTATAATATTAAGTATAGTAATATAATCGATTCTTAATTCCATAGACAAGATTAAACAGCATTATCCTAATACAAACCTGTAAACAAAATTTCAGTTTGCAAGAAGCCAAAACAACAATAATTCAAATCGTATTTTGTATGATGATTAAAAACTTGAACACATTTATTATTACGGCAAAATTTATACAAATTCAAGATTATCCACTCATATAACAATTGCTACTGATTTTAATGTACATAGTCTGAGAATCAAGTGTGTCATTTTAATTTCAACAATCCGAAGAACAGTTAAATAATTAATTATAATAATTCACTTGCAATTATCTAAGAAGCGCTTTGTATTAAGAAGCAACATTAAAGTATTATGTAGACCAAGTTTTGCACACTGCAATCTCATGCAAATTTTATTCGTATTAAATAATTACGAATTAATTTAATGCGCATCTTTCCAATGCAGAATAAGAATCCTTAATCGTCTTAAAACAGTACCTTTGACGTAAGAAATAAAAATAAAACAAAAAAAAAACAAAACAAAATCGGTCTTCACAGTCATTAACAAATAACCTTTATAATCCACGTTGAAATATTGTGTAGCGAAGAATTTAATTCTGCCAAATATAGCAACACAATTTTTCCACGAGAGAAACAGTTTTGTAATTAAAAATTAAGTAGTGGCACGTTTAAGGAAGCGTTTGTTTAGTGCAAAATGTAGTAAGTGTCGCGTAATAAGCGTTAATAATTGCTACTGCATGGGCACAGGAGAGAGCATATCTGAAATTCGAATGATGGCAAGTTATTGTTGGAAAGGAGATGACGGTGTAAGTGAGATTTGCATGAGAAAGAGAGTAAAAAAGAGAATGCTCGAAATTAATGTGTATTCTCCGGTGCCCGAGCTAGCACGACACTTCCGTCCAGATGTTATAAATGCAAGTGTATGAAACCCGGAAAATAACGAAGCTCATTTTCTTTCTCGTTACAGTTAGCAGCAAGAGCACGCCGGAAACATTGCAAGCAGCTTCGGTAAGTAGGTCTGCACTACCCAGTAACTTTGCAAAATATAATTTTATCTCTTTTGCTTTTGAATTTACACTTTATACATAATCGCCCATCGGGCTGAAAGATTTTATTTACTTTCTTTTTCAAGCGCATAATTATTATTACAATTTCGAAAATATGATCTCTACGAAACAAATTATACACAATGTTTATTGAATTTCCTTACTTAATTATTTCATACAAACGGCTTCAGAATTGTGCTTTTTATGATAACGTGTTATATATTGAAGACAATATACTTAAATTCGTAATTTATAATATTATATAATTTTGATTAATGCTGCTTATGACGTATCTGTGATTAATATCATGTGGTGAGAGTTGACTGTTGTATTATAAGTATAGTCTAAGCATAAGGAGTGATTTAAGAAAACTGTCCACGTTGGAATACTTCACGATATTGATAATTCCGCAGCCCGAAGCAATACTTTGCGTTAGGATACTAACTCTTAGGCACGTTCTATCTAACAGATTCGAAACTTCAATAGGAAGAGCCATAACTTTTCACGGAATCATATAAACTGGGAAAGCAAAGTAGATGAAAAGTGGAAATGGATCGAAAAGCCGCCTTTTATGATTTACGACTACCGCCCCTTAACTTTCGAATATCTTTTATGGACCCTTTACTAAATCTGGTGTTCCAATATTAGCCACGCCGTGAAAAATAGATATGTGTACATAGATATAGTGATGTACCCGAAACGGTTATCTAACAAATTCTGTAAGAGGTATGCAAATGGCATCGTTATTTATAAATTATTATGGCCTCGTATCCCTGTAAATATAGTTATAGTGAATTAATATGATTACTTTAAATTATAAATTACGTTTTTAAATATTATAATTATAAAATATATGTTTACACTTGTTTAATATTGTCTGAAACATTAATTGTTATTCAAATTGTCTAAAGTCATAGTATAGAATATAAATATTTCACATATTGTTTCACTAATACAAATAGTAGAATATATTAGTTTATTAATTCGAAAAAGGGGTTGGGGACGCAGCCCCCCGCATACTCTTGTGAAGGTGGCCGAAGGCCACCCGATACGCTCCGCCATATTTATGTACAAATAATTCTCTTCGCCCATGTAACTATAGGTGCCCAAAAAGTCGCATTTTGCGACTTTTTGCGATTTTAAGTTATTATAAAATAAATAATAAATATTACTACAAATATAGTTTTTATAGTATTTTCAAGTATATCCTGTTATTATCTCATGCAGAAAAATACAGTCGAAACGACGTTGGCACTACATTGGCGACATCGTAACAATTGTTTTGGCACGACATGGAATTTATGTTAGCATGAAACGACAAACTAATGTTAGGCAAAAACATTATTATAAAATAGTTTGCCAAGTTGAAACAATGTAGTTTTTAATAAAATAAAATAAAAAAGCATATATACATATATATAGATTTATATAACGACAGGTTTGGAGACACGACCTTTTTGAGCACCTAGTTACGGGGGTGAAGAGAATTTTTTTTCAAAAAAATATGGTGGAGCGCATCGGGCGGCCTTCGGCCACCCTCACAAAGGCTCCGCCCCCACCCCACCCCCCCTCATGTAAAAATCTAGCCAAACCCAAGACGCGAGGTCCTAGGGGGCCCAGTATCGTATTTTCCTGGCCTGTCTCCAAAAATAGCGTTAAACATATACATTCGTTTGGGGACAGTCCCCAAAAAACAATAACATAAATTCCAAGCATAAATTCCATATCGTGCTAATGCAATTGACTAAGTTTAGTGCAATTATGCCGACTTCATGACAACGTCATTTTGATTTTCTGTTTGAGAGTATACCTGACATTGCTCTAGTATTGTTATAACGTATTGTGCCAACGAGGGCTGATGACGTTAATTCAACATTCACCATGTCGTTCTAATGTTGGCACGAAGTACTGTGCCAACGTGAGCTAAAATCGTCATAACGTCGATTCGATGTTGGTCGGATGTTGGCTAGTCGATGTCGTTTGCAATGTTGTAACTATTTCGCATCAGTTGTAAATTTGTCTAAATGTGGGCAATTTTTGTCTGGATAGGCAATTTTTGCCGAGGATATCATATAATAGTAAATTGTTGAATGTATGTTTCCTCCGTGTATCTTATATTTTAAACAAATATTAAATCTAATTTTAATATTTCAATGTTGAATGTTGTAATTTTTTAATTACAATTTTCTCAAATTAATTATTTATAATCACTTTCCACATTCTACGATAATCAAAAATAATAGAAAATAATAAATTAAAATTTTCCGGACAAATATTGTTAACGTATTAAATATATATATTAAATATAAAATAATATTACTTTTATTTTTGTTTATGTCCTTTGAATAAAAAATATTTAAATTGCTTTCTTTCAAATTTGTTAAAGCATTCAATATGCTCTAAATAAAGTTGTTACTCATAAAAATATTATTCAGTATTTGTAGATAATCTTTATGATAGATAATAAAATTCTGATATATTGAGTTTTATCGATAAATAAAGCAAATCGTTTTTCAACATTTAGAATGAAAAGAATAAATGAAGAAAATTAAAAGATATTTTGACATTAATATTAATATTAAAATAATATGCAAACATTGATTAACGTGTATAAATTCATATATATTATATATATTATCCAAATTTCAACAGTTTTGCCAGCGAACGTGATTACTTTTTGAAAATGTAAAAAAACATATACATACACTAGGAATCAAGTTTGTTGAAAAAAACTTTTATACGTGCTACATACCGCACTAATAGTGACAAACCGTGCCATCCACTTCACACGGCTATGCACTCATACCTCAACATGTAAAACGAGAAACAATTGAAAACGCAGAAACTGTAAAACAAGCTGTGCCCGTTCGCGCAATGTTTGGTACAGCTTATGTATCGTGAGTACACGGTTAAAAAACATGAAGTAAAATTAATTAATAATATAATCAATAAAAACATGTAATTAATAAACATATCCATTTTTCTAATGCTATAGCCTAGTAAAAATGAAAATATATTTGCAATATATCGACAGTGTATTGCAAATATATCTTTATGTTTACTAGGGTAATAAATTTAAGGAATTTGTAAACGTGTAAATAAGTAGAAGATCATTTTATATTTTATAATGTTAATATACTAAGAAATTACAATAGGAAATTAACTATTTGATTAGATAAATTACTTGTTAAGTTTTATAATATTAATATATACTATAGTAAGACTCATAAAATAATAATGTCGACATAAAACTAAGAGACATAAAACTGCAATGTTGTCGTAAATGTAACATAGATAGAAAAATAAATAAATACATACTTTTTAGATAGTACATCTTATCACTATATACACAACATATCAATTACGCAATAATCAGATTGTAGATTGAACTTTTATTATGCTGTGAAAATGTTTAAACGTATTGAGTTATAATGTTCTAAAGAGCATAATTTATTAATCAATTTAAATATGTTTGAATTATTAATTAAATTAATTAATTATATAAACAAAATCACTTTAATTGTGTACAAAAGTATAATTATAAAATAAATTTTACATGTTTACCTTAATGATTATATAAGTGAATTCTATGTGAATTGAATAATTTACGACTGTTTTTACATTATATATAAAACAATGTTTTAAAGTAAGTCGTTCAATGAAACATATTAACATTAGAATTAATTTAACTAGAAAATGATAATTATTTATCAAAAATATTAATAATATTGAAGAAACTTTTTTTTCGAATTGATATATAATTCGATATAAATTGAGAGTCATAATATCTAATGTTTATATTCATTATAGTTTTTGTTCTATTTAACATTTTATAGCAAGTTTGAATTTCATATAATTTCAGTACATTTTAGTATAGTAAACATTAAATTTGAGTCATTTATAATATTGAAAGTAAATAAAGAAAACGTATAGGAATTTTTTTCTTAATTTAAATAGTTTTCTTAAATATATGAAGAGAATTATTGTACAAATAGATCGAGAATACCTTAATTATATATTATTGAATGACGTATAAAAGGTAGCACTAATGAGTAAAGCATTAAAATTCCCACTTTTTATGAAATTGCATGATTACAAATTAAAAAATTAATGCAAAAATGATAGTATTTTAATTATAGAGTATACTTGGAATATAATGCTTCAAAAATATTAGATGCAGAAAAAAGTTTATAGAAAAGATACAGAAAAGTATTCCAAAATATTTAAAGTCATTAAAGAATAAAGTAGAGTAACAATTAAAGGTTAAAGGTTAAACAAGATTTTTTTAGACAAAAATATATAATACCTAATGATTATTATAACTCAAATACGTTAATTTATATTTATGTACCATTATTTTTTTCACTGACTAATTTTTTATTTACCGAAGTAAAAATGTTTGCTTATTTCTTATTTTTAATTTACTTTTAATTACATTTTGTAATACATATATTTCTATATAACATTATAGTAAAATAGTTTAAATGACATATTGTTGAAATGATACATAGTTTTCACAAAACGTTATATCTGATAAGTAGTTAAGATCAATAAATAGTCATCCAAAGTGAAATAGTACTTAATATATTTATAACACGAAATGTTAAAATGTATTGAAAATGAAGTTTAAAATATAGAGAATTTTGAGTATTTTTCTATATAATAATAATGACTATATTTTCGCCAATTGAAAAATAAAACTATTTATTTAAATTAATAATATCATTTCCTAATTAAATACATACTTAAAAGTTATTTATACATTAGTTATAAATAATTAAAACAAATAATTAGTTAATTAAATATATTTAATTCAATCTAGAGATAATAATCACATATAATTAATTTATGTATATATTTAAATGAATAATTTAAACAAGTCTTCATTTAAGAGGTATAATTCTAAAAAGTGCGGATATATTTACAAAAATTACTGTCTATTCAAAATTTAATAGCAATAGGTATGACGAAAAATGGATACAATGATGAAATAATCAAATATATTAAATAAAATTATTGAACAATAAACATCTATTTTAAACAACAAAAATAAAGATATGTAGTAAATAAGTTATTGCATCTCAACTCATACATTGCATAAACGTGATATTTATTATTTATTATATTATTGTATAATATGTCATCTATATAATGATTGTATATCTATTTAAATATGCAATCAATTGTTAATTGTAAGATTATAACAATTTTTACAAAATACGTCAATTCTCATAACACATCGTCGTCATAATGAAGAAACTCATTTATTTAATTATTGCATTCTAACGTAAATGATATAATTACTTCCAGAAAACTCCAGAGGTTACTCTATATACCTTGCAATTATTTATGTATATTATCATATATTGTATAAATTATCATATCTATGCACAACTCTAATTTTGTATGATATATAATGTTAATTGAATTTTTACATACATATACTGAATTTTTGTATACTGAAAATGAAATTTAATATATAAAAATGATAATTCATTAAAATATATAGTATATTTATTATATATAACATGTATATTTATTACAATTTACGTAGATTTAAATTAAATAACAAAATTATAATTAAAGAATATTTATACATTTAGACTGTATTTCCATGCACGACTACAATTGAAATTAATTTATGTTTTAAATAAAAAAAGTATCAAATCATTAATTATAACTAAAAATACGAGCAATTATAAATATTTTTTAAGAGTTGCTAAAAGTTGTAAATGAAAAAAACATTAAGATATCCGGAAGTGTCCAATTATCTGGATTACCGTATAAATTTTAAGGGTGGCATTTCGGAGGATACGAAAAGAGTCATCGGCGGTGATGAACAGTACGAGAGCGAGTACGATTATGGATACGACGACGAGTACGAGGAGGAACTACGAGCTGTTGCTGCGTCCACCGAGGAAACGTCAAAAGGTGAAATAAATTCCCTCTCGAAGTTGAGTACAATCGACATGAAACACGTCTACGAGATGCAGCCGGTAATGGAAAAGACCGAGTCGTTTAATTCAACAAATAACAACGCTATTGACATTCACTCAGATTATAATGAGGTAACTTTTTATTAATTTTACTAACGACAATAATACGACTTTTAGTGCTTAAAACATATAATCTATTACAGCAAGTGATTGGTACTTAAACATAAGTAACGCATTAAATAAAAATAATATTAAAACTATAAGCCATTTTGACAGTACTTACAAATATAAAAATAAATTTAAACTCCTTATTTATCATATTATCATTGTACAATTTGGATTAAAATAATTAAATACATATCTGTCACTTGTAATTAATTCCTATATTATAATTATTATTTTCTATATATTGGTCATTTGTTATTAAAATTTTGTCTTCTTAATCATATTAAGGGATTTTAGACTCAACTCCCTAGAGCGAGAACTTACTTACAAGAAGAAAGATATAGCTTTGAGATACACTTGTTGGACAAAAAGTATCGTTAGTATCACAGGCGAAACGCAATTACTGGTCTTGGATAAAGTTAACCACATTCATTTATAATCGCGCTTCTTCCACCCTCGATGAATAATATGCAATTACAGATCAAATGCAATGTAGTAATTTAATAGTTTAATTTTATTTGATTAATGTAAAAAATATATACTATTTTTATTGTATTATTGCTATTAACATACCTCAAGTTATACATTTATAAGTTAATATTTATTTACAGAATTATTGAATTTATATTTATACAATATGATTTTAATATATCAATGAATATAAATTCAATGATATAACAAATAAATAAAAGTAGAGAAAAGTATTTTTTCAAGATACAAGATTTATGGTAAATAATATTTTAATAAATAATAATTTTAAACTTATGGTTTCACATTGTCACCAACGTAATTTTATAGTATAATTAGTTGCAATTAGAAGCGATTGTCACGTGATGCAAATTTATTTAAGTTTTACTAATTGTACACTTCCTCTTTAAAATACTTAATTATGAATTCTCAGGTATTACGTTATATTTTATAGCGGTAAAAATTTAAAGCGATTTAATGTTTCGCAACTACGTGAATAATTTGTTTTTCATAAGTAATTTTTTTAAATTAATTATGTATTAAATTATAAAAATAGTTTTAAGATATAAAACATACAAAATTGAAACACATTTTTCGTATGTACGTAATAAATCACTTTAAAAATGTTCTTGATAACTCTAAATTAATAGTAAATAATTTTGTCGAAATCAAACATACTGTTTGAGTTATATACACATACAAGTTTGCTAATATAGTGACATAACGAAATATTTTAAATTTGATTCAAATGTTGAAAAATAATAAATTTGTAATAATTAGTGTTAATTATATAAAGTATTTGGTTATATTTATACACTAAGAAAACTAAGTAGTAATTACTACCCAGAGAAAAATATACACTCAGAAAAATTAAACGTAGAAAATTGCTGTTTATAACACTAACTTGGAGACATTAAAGTAAAAACCTAAAAAATTACTGTTTTTCCTGGTAAAAATACAGTTTTTCATACCAAAGTTTTCTTCTAATATTTAGTATAATGCTATTATAAACAGTAATTTTTAGAATTTTGTTTTAATGTCGCCAAATTAGTATTATAAACAGCAATTTCCTAAGTTTAATTTTTCTCAGTGTAGTTGAAACCCGAGTCGAAATTCATACTCTAATTAAAACCTCGAAACGTCTAAAATTTCCCGTTTAGGGTCAAATGGATTCAAAATAGGTTTCATCAAAAAACACGTTAAAATTAAAAATAAGTACGAAAAACAGAAAAAAGTATAATTTTTAATAATAAATCAGTTTATTTTTTAATAGGATATGTAAATATCTATTGTTAAAAGTTTAAAATAATAGGTTTAGTATCTGAATTATTTAATAATCTTAATAAAATAAATTCATAAATAAAATAACGTAGGCAGTAGAGTTTGAAAGGAGGCTTAAAATTGTAATATCAAATCTAGAGCCTATTTTTAATCTCTTTAACCTAAACAGGAAATTTTAGACGTTTCGAGGTTTAAATTAGAGTCTACATTACCATTTACCTTTAACAATTTAGAACCTAAATTTTAAGGTCAAAATAGTGTTAAATTTCGACTCGGAAGTTTACTATAAAATAAACGAAATTGACTGTGTGAAACAAAGCGTCCTATTCATCTCGCAAATTATGGTAAAAATGTAGCATAAACAAGAAAGAAAATACTATATTTATGCTACTATTTTACCATAATTTATTAGCCAAAGTTGAAGTTTGTTTCGTCCAGAGTCGTTTCGTAATTTTATAGTAAAATCTCAATTATATTTTTGTCCGTGTACCATTTAAGTGGTAACCATTACTACTTAGTTTTCTCCGTGTATATAGAACATACAAAACAAAATATAATACTTAAATACTATTTTAAATCTAATAAATAATATTATTTATTAATACATAATATCTATATAAACGCACGTAATATAAATTAATATTTTTACTCAACGCAGACATACAAACTTATTTGATCAAGCATACAAATTGAACAATATAGACTAAAGAGCTAAACTATATATTACGGGTACTAAAAATTTAGTTTACAGTAGTATTAATTGTTATTAACTAAAAATGCAAATCCATTCGTAAATGGGCACATTTCAACAATTCCACACGGACTATTATCAAAAATTCTTAGATTAAGGGTAATGATAGTTTTAAACGAACTTGTTTGGTATATTCAAAAGAAATCGGACCGTGTTTAATGATGCGTTCTTTTTATACCAAATCATCTGCAATATAGAATTGATATTAATTTAGATTAATAGTGTATGAAAAAAAATATTTTACAACATAATAAAATCATAGGAAGTACTAATGTTTCGGAATGATTGTAGTATTGAATGC
>JABFQC010006082.1:0-11062 GCA_022817085.1 Psilanteris sp. ZL-2020 | reverse complement strand
ATTAGTTTAATACAAATGAAATGTATTTAAATTTTATTATGTAAAGTTATTTATTTATGATTTTTATATTAATATTTAATTGGTATATTGTACATACTAATTTGATAATTTTGCAAACATAGAACAAACCTAGGATGCATAAAAGTGAGTCTTCATTTAAGCGAAGGCCAGCATTCTAATTGGTTGATAGTGCGCAACCACTATAATGGTGGAGAATGCTACACCTTGTTAATTACAACATGGTTGTATCGGTCTAGGCATCGGTCGGACTGGCATTTGTCGATTTTGGTAATTCGCTGATGTTCTTGCGAACGTTCATTTTGTATTGATTCGTAACTGGTTGCTTCTAGTATTAATGAACATATGTTAATGTTGTCATCACATTTGATGTACAATTTGTAGGCAGCTGGCATATTATCATATACCAATTCTGTTTGTTCGGTTACTGACATTGTACCATCGCATTTTAGTATGTACATCAGTTGCATATATTTTAAACAGTTCATTTGGCTTTTGTTTTCGATTATAGATTTCTCTCTTTAATTTCTTTCGGTAGTCGACCGGGAAGAAATCTGTTTCGAAATCTGTTATAAACTGTTGACACGTTCTCGGTTATTATATATATACCATGCGAGAGTGACTTTTCTCAGTATTTGAAGTAAACTCTTGAGCATAACGTTTTCTTCAATACTATACATCTCTCGCATGTTCTATGTTTTCTAAAAACATAATGGAGACCATCAAATACTATTCCCCATTTGCGTATTTGATTTAGCTGAGCAGCCTGGTCATCCATTATCGGTGATGGCTAGCGGTTTTACCAAATTTTTACTTTTATTACGGTTAATTTTAAGCTGATATTATTTTAATTTTAGTTTTATTTATTTTTATAATTTCCTTATATATATATAAGACTTATAATTTATCATATATATTTAGTTCTGGTTCAATATTTCACTATTGAGTGGTGACTTTTCAATTTTCATTCAGGTATTTTAGTTTTAACTAGTTTTTAGATTAATATCTGCGGTTAAAATTGCCAAATTTTTCAAAAATAAGAGTATTATTATGTTAAAGAGTTTATTAGAGTCTATTATATTTATATTATTAAAAAAAATCAAATCATATAATGTATTTTTAAAATGAAAGTATGATATCAAATAAAGTTCTATATCAAAAACAAATTTTTCGGTATTAACTTATTTTCAAAATTGAATTCTATTTTAAAAGCAAATTTCTACGATATAAGTATAAGATTATATTTTTCCAAATTAAATTCTAAATGCGTATAGTAATATTAGATATATTTTATAATATATTTTTAAAATTAATGTCTTTACGGTATTTTGCGTATTATCAAAAATTTAAGTTTCAAAAATAAAGTCGTTACGGTATTTTCAAAATGTATGTCCCTGTTCGGGCGCCATAAAACGATGTTTTTCCTCATTGAGTTAACGTTTTAATAAGTTTCCCGGATTTTATGCTCGCCGTTAGTCTAGGGTTCGGGTTAGTCTAGGGTTATTTTTGTAAATAATGTTAATCAAGACTGATATTAAATTTACAATAGATTACATTTATTTTAATTTTTTTTTACAAAATAATAAAAGTAATTTACATAAATTTGGTTTCAACGCTATTTTATAATATTATTTACAGTTTTCTAAAAGTTTATGATGTAATTATTATATATGTGTATATTTGAGAACTCACTATTTATACTCGCACTCTATTTGTGTAAGTAATGAGGTGTGCACGTCACATGCGAGTTTAAAGCGTTCAAACTTGCTCACACGCGAGTACACAGCGAATCTAACACTCGGTAACCTGTAGCGTTAGGTAGGTTTCCTCCGATCTTGTCGGATGGCATAGGAGTAACAAGGACAGGTGTGCGCCGTACGCCCGTCGCAGTCCGCTTCGTACGCCGATAGTAGTGGAGTTATATGATTACAGTTGGTAGCCCAAACAGTTGGAGGGACAAGGATACCTATAGTTGCTAATTATTGGTCAATTCTGCTGTCTCTCGGTACGCCCGAAAATAGTTGAGCGGTTGAGCGGCAACACGTCTTTCATGTTAAAGTGCCAACGTGCGATTTTTGTTGATTTGAATTCGTTCGATTGTCAATGACTGGTAACCCGGTCATTGACAATTCAAATCATTTGTACTGGTACGCCCAGTATAGTATCGCGAACAGTGCAGATTGTTCGATTTTATATATATAGGATCGGTACCCGATCCTATATCGGTTCGACGTGTGTTCTTAGTGCAACCCGGGAGCGACTTTTGAATTCAATGTCTGGTAACCGGTAGCCCGTGTCACCAGCTTTATGTCACGGTCGGTTTTCGACCTTTTTCCCGTTGTCGGTAATGGTCGACTACATGTATTGAGCGGGATGCGTCAGGCCCGGGTAACCCCAGGGTGATCCTGACACCGGATTCTTTTCCGGTTGACTTCCTCGGTAACCCGTATGAAGCTCCCCGACAGGACGTGGCTGTCTCGGTTCTGCTGACCCGTTGTCAGCAGGCCCCTTTTATATCCCTTTGCATGAGATTGGCGCAAATTTAACAGGTAAGATTAGTTTTTATTATTTACTTTTATTTTTCGTCGAAGTGTCAGTGACTCATTTCACCTAACAATTCGTGGTTTTATTTTAATTTTATTCATTTTTACGTTATGTAGTAGTGCATCTTATATTCATATAAATTAAGTTTTTGATTATATGAATTTATTGTTAATTTTATTGTTAATTAATAGTTGAACTGGCTTGTTACTTTTCAGTGTTATAATCGTATTATTTTGCGTTTATTTTAGTGCAAAATGTTTCAAATGCGATTCTTTTCGGTTTGTTTACTTTTCATACTTATAACATTTTCGATGCGTGTTCGGACCAGCCCAGTGACACGAAAACTTTTCTTTAGAATCTTAAAATCCAATTCCGCTGATGATAGTAGTAGGTAGATTGATGATCACATGACTTACAAACATATGAATATATCTTGCGAATTTATTTATAATCTAAATTAAATTAGTTTTGTCTTTTATTTAATAAAATGCAATATACAATTAATAAGAAACACAAAATAAAACATAATCACGGGACACATCTTATTCAGAAAACCGATCGGCTTACTACTAGCGCCCCTAGCGGAATAGGATTCTTAAATAAAATGTACAAATGTAGGAAAGATACGACCGTGTCACTGGACTGGTTCGGACTCAATTATTTTGCGTGTTTATTGTTATACTTCGATCATTGACCTGTCATTGAACATAGAAACATTTTCTCCATAATCGGACTTAGCAGAATATGTTCAATGTTTTGATTTTATACTTATGAAATGTTCAATGACCTGTCAGTGAACTTAGAAAATTTGTATATTTTTCAACGTTTTGCCCTGCCTATATTTTAATATAATTTTATTTTTACAACTAAATTGTAACGTACCGTTACACAGTAATATATTTGATTGATATAAATTTCGTTCAATAAAATATTATATTTATACGTTAAATACGATAATAGTTAGTACATACAAGTTAAGTTAAGATTTATAATTTATTTATAGAATAAATTCTACTTTTAATTGACAATTATTTAAGTTAATAATCTTTAATTCATTAAAAAGGTGATAAGACAATACAAAATTCATAATTATAAAAAGAATATTTTTAATAAGTATTTATTTCGAATGATTGAAAAATTACATTACATATTGTTTAATTTTTTGTAATAATTTTTTGTTTTTATTACAGTTAATTCTGATGAAAATACGAAGAATTCATCTCATTGCATTAAGCGAAAAGGTAGTGATTCTACAAATGGTAAAATTATGTACATTGAGAAAAGTCAAACACGAACAATTAATGTTTATAAAACTGATTTTGCGCCATAAAATAGTAAATTTCATTGTTTTGTAAAAGAATTTTTACTGTTTTTAAATTTGATATTTACTGCTTTATCTTGATATATTACAAATCAAAAGCATACACTTTTTTTGTCACACAGTATTAAATTAATATTATAATCAGTAATTTTCATGTTTGATTTTTGTCAATGTATATACAATTTATTTAAGTTATACAATGTAAGAATACGTTTCGTGAAAGGATCTTACTTTATGACACCAATAATTTATAAATTAAGATGTAGTATATACATATATTTCTGTCTATATAAATATAATATATTCTCAATAACACATGAGCGCTTTAAGAAGGTAGATAGAAGATTTTCTGTCAACATTCTGAACGCTCACTGAAGGTAGATTTTAGTTATCATAAAACATTTTTAATTCTCTAAAATATTCAATTTTATCCATCTTTCTTAAATGTTCATGTATACTTGGGGATATATAAAATTCTTTTACATTAAAAATAATTACATAATAATTTTCAGATAAACGTAATGGACATAATATGAAAAAAGTAGAGAAAGCAATGATATTGGTATGTTTGTTTTATATATATTTTCTTATATTTTAGAGATCATTATTTCATGTTCAAAAAGTGTACTATTCAATTCATTTAATTTATTTCAGATGAATTGAAGGAATTAATTCAAACTGGCTTTAAAAATATTCAAAAATGGATAAATTAAAACGTCAAATAAAGTATGAAATACAAAATGGTATGGGCAAAATTGAACGTTTAAATTATTCTAATAACCAATGCAAATTCAATGCAAGATATTAGGAATGATATAAAAATTCAGTTATTAAGAATAACTGCCAATTAAAAATGTTGAAGATTTCGATAAATTCGAATTAGAAATCGAATCATCTGAAAATGTTAAAAAATCTTTGGTATGTGCAATTATATTATAAATAAAAATGTAATTTCAATTCTTTTTTTACAGCTTTATTAGTAACAGCTGCCTTGTTCTGTTGTAATATCTATAAAATGCATACTCATATATATTTATTTATTTACAGATACAATTAATGGATATTAAATCTAAAAGCAGCGATTCATGAAAAGTAGCAATCTCCAATATCTTCACTGCATTAATTTTTAAGCAAGTATAAATAAAATATACTAGAAGTAGGAAGAAAGTGCATGGGTTTGGAAAGCTCAATTTTTCAAATACAAATACATATAAATTCATAGCAGGTACTGATGATTTATTCTTATATTTACATTTTTTTAGATAGTAATTCTATTAACTATTAGCTTAGATTAACTTAATTTAATCATTATAATGAGTTTTAATAAGTTGAATTTATTGAATGACATTAAATATGATTTTAATTTTAAACTATTTAATTTAACTCTTGATGTTATTGAATCATATGCATTTTGTTTTTCAGATATTTTAACAGTTGCTTTTAACGTATCAACTAAAGAAAAGTTATCTTTAACCAGCCGATGGCTAGCTATGGCTGGTGATAGAGAAGGAGGGAAGATGTATAGAGAAGCTAACTTCTATTGCCAAAATAATAATAAGAATTTGTAGTTTATAATCAATATAAAAAAATTTATAATTAATATATATTAAAAGCCATTATATTTTTATTTAAATGTTTTAGATTTACTTAGATTATATTATTATTTTCAAAAAATGTTATTTTATTTACTAAGGTTTCATTAAAATTTAAAATTTAAGTCAACAAAAGTTTTTATATTTATTATTAATCCAAATTATATTTTTATTTAACGAGCACTTAAATCACTCAAACATGGGTCATTGTCTTTTGTCGATTGTGAACCGACTGTGTGCTATGCATATGCCATGTTCGGGCCGATCATTGGCAGTTCATCAGATAAACAACTGAGCAAAGATACTCACGCGTTACACACCAAGCATGGGCCATTGTCTGTTATCGATTGTCAGCCGATTGTATGCAATGCATGTGCTATATTCGGGCCGATAATTGGCAGTTCATCAGATAAACAAATGTGCCAAGATACCCACGCGTTTCATACCAAGGATCAGCTAATATCTGCTGTAGATTGTCACCCGACTGTGTGCCATGCATTTGCCATGCTTGGACAGATCATTTGTCAGTCATTGGCTATTCATCAGTAAAACGATTGGTCTATGATTTCCCGCGTCTCATTCCAGGGATTGTCCTTTCCTTCTCTTTTGTTCTACGATTTGGTGGCGCATTACACTAATGAATATTCATGAACTCAAATCAGTTAAGAAAAACTTACTTAGAATGATCACATTTAAATTAAACATTCCAAATCCATTAATAAACCATGAACACTCAATTGTGTCAACGTTAACGAATATCCCTGATTTGTACTCTTTGAGATACTGTATTTGTTTTTAATGATTAATTTATTATTCCGTAAAGGTATGGTTCGGATGCTATTTGTAACTTACGGGTTATAATTTAGTAAACTTATAAAAATGGTAAATAAAACTACAACGCTATCGGGCAGCGTTTGCAATGAGCATAAACGTTATTTTTCTATTGAGGGTTTTTCATAACATGATACAATCCGAAATGTTCGCAAAAATAATATTTAATTTCGCGGCATTTATTGTTTATACTTTAGATACATTATAAATAATTTAATTTATTTATTATAAGGAATTAACGGGAATTTCCCTTTACTTTATACAAAATAGAATAACAATCGTGGTCAACAGGATTAAATTAATCAATTACATTATATAAGTCTTTGGAGAACTGTACGACACTCAAATTAAACATACGTGAATTCATCCTCAGATTGTTGGCTACGCGTATAATTCTTTCAATTGGGTCGCAATATAAGAGTTTAGATTTATAAAATTTAGTAGTGAAGGTGGACTGCATTCGCAAAGGAATTACGCAAAATTAATGGATGCGGATGGTAGTGGGACATTATGCATTACACAGGAATGCAGAAGTTTAAGATCAAAGTAAAGTCGTCGTTTTTCTAAAGTCAAGATGTTATAGTTTTCAATCGCAGGGGTGAGATCATGATCTAAGTAACTAATAGGAATTCCCAACTTTCGTGCAAACATTCTCAAGAAGCGACGTTGAACTTGTTCAATTCTCTGAACGTATCCTAAAGTAGGTCTCACCACTGATATATTAAGTATTTTGTAGATAGATGGATTATTGAAGTACGCTTTGTTACGATTTATAAATCCTAGGGTCTTAAGAGCTTTGTTAGTTATAATGTAAATGTGTTCATTGAAAGATCCAGTTGACGAATAAAACACTAAGATCGCGAATGAAGCTCGTTGTGTCAAGAATTTGTTAAGACTCCTTCAATTGCGTAATCATAATTTAAATCTGGACGCCTCCAGGTAAAATTAACTACTTTATATTTAGTTATATTTAATTTAATACAATTATTCGCACACCATTCGGCTAAATTAGTCGAATCATCTTGAATTAAGGACGAATCATCAATACTTGTCACACATTTAAATAGCTTAACATCGTCGGCATATAAAAGAATATCACAAAATTGTATCATATTCGGTAAGTAATCGATGAAAACATTGAACAGTAGAGGACCAAGGTGAGAGCCTTGAGGCACTCCAAACTTGGCAATATAATGTTTGGATAACGTAGAATTAACTTATACTGAACATTTACTATCGCAGAGATAAGATCGCACCCATGACTAAAATGTTGAACTAAATTCGAGCTTTGACATTTTGTTTATTGTTATAGTGTGGTTAACTTTATCAAATGCTTTTGATAGATCTGTATATATAACGTCAACTTGTCTGTTTTTATCAAACTTACCATACACGTATCTACCGAAGTACACTAGATACGTCGATGTTAATCGATTCGGACGAAACCAATGTTGTTTAGAAGTAAGACAATTTTCTATAAAGGGACCAATTTTGCATGATAGAATTTTTCAAAGAGTTAAGGAATGACATGAATAATCGCAATCGGTCGATAATTTTAAATCCCTTCCCTCGAGCCAGCTTTAAAAATAAGGTGAATAAGACTGTTGTGTTGAAAAATTATTCTTGATGGTATGCTGTTTTGATTTTTAAGAGAATTAATATATTTGAAGAAATGTTTAGGGTTTGATGAGATTGATATTTCAGCTTTATTTACAAAATTTGGAAAAATAAGTTTGAAGTCATTTTTCATTTGGGACCGGATAGAAGCGTAATTGTCATAATCAACGTTAGATCTTGTTCCTTTGAAGCGTTTATGTAGTCTTTTTTTCAAATATAAGAAATTTCATCGAAATCTCTTATCAAGCAATATGAGGAATTCATGAGATTTAGTAGAAGGAATTTTCGGTATGTACGTGTCAATTACAGAATAAATGATTTAATAAAATTTATTTATACAAACGTCAGTACTACGATCAGATAAAATAAAATTCCAATCAAAGGAGTTTAAAGCCTCATTTACATTTACATAAATGGCACGATTAAAATTGTAAAACATAGATGAGTAATATCACAGTTGAGTATTATGACAAGGGGTGATGGGAACAAAAATGGATAAAGGGGGGTGATATTTATCAATAAGGAGATGTGAAAATTCTGTCCTGACAGTTATAGAGTGGATAGATGAAAACATAAATCAAAAGTGTTATTGTGACTGTTGTAGATATAATTGTATTGTTTAAAATTTAAGTAATTGGCGAGATTATTTAGCTTTAAGGCAGTGGAATTTAATAAAACATTTAAATTTAAATAATTAAATTTATTATTATTTTGTTATGAATTATCAGAATTTTTCTGTTGGATGTACAAACAAGCTAATCAGAAGTATTCATCATTTTAATCACAAAGAAAAATACAAATAAAAACAAATAAAAATAAATATAAAATAAAAGACTATGTTGTTTAATTTTAATTGAAATGAATATTTAACAAATGATTTAAGGTTCATTTTTTTATTGATAATGCACTTCTTTAATTTTTAATAAATTGTAAACAAGTTTATTAATCAATTTGATGAAGCTTAAAGAATAAAAGCAAAGTCTAAAATCACGACTTGACATAGAATAGTTTAACTAAAGAATTTATAATTTAATTTCTAGTGCATCATCAACATGCAAATCATCAACTTAGAAACTAGAAAAGTAGTCTCAAATTATTAAATTAAAAACTCATTATTATTAAATAATTAAATTTATACATTAATTTGTAACGGTATGTTATTATTATTATAATCACCTGCAAAATAGAAAAATATTAAAATATATTGAATATATATAAATCACAAAATTATGAAATAAAAAACCATAATAATATTATAAGTTCATTGAAATTAATTCTAGTCCGAAATCTAAAGAAGGCAAATAAGTTCATTAAACACAAAAACTCTTCTAAGTCCGATAAAAGTAAAACGTAAACAACCCGAACATTCAACACTTTTGACATTAAATTTTAACGTGCAAAGCAAAATTCACAGTTAAATGAGTAACAGTAACTTTTGCTATAATGATAGACAATGCTAACCAAAATTTAAATTATTAATTTAATCTTTGACTGTTTACTTTACTACTTCCCCAAACTGCTTAGTACAGCAGTGTAGCTATTTACTTCAATAGCTTTCCTGCCGACATGTTGTTTAGTTCAACAACATAAGCTACTTGCTACAGTAGCTTGCATGATATCAGCAAATCCTAGGGATGGATAATCGGTGTAGCGCCTAAATGCCAGGAGGTGGTTTGTCTTGCTAGACGAGTCAAAATCAAGTGTCGATACTGTGAGGTATAGCAATAAGCACTTCGCAAATCAAATTTTTTGCAAAATGATCGCACAAAGTATGAAATGCGCCCTGGCGGCGCAGTTAATTAAAACTAAATTGATAGAATACTGAATCGGTTACTGAAGCGTCCTATAATGCTTTTATACTTGTTTATAATGATTTTAATTGAATTAATTTAATATAAAATAATGCCTATAGCATCGATAGCACACGCAGAAAAAAATTTGGTCGAATCAAACAAAATATGGTTGATCCAACAAAATATTTTGGTTATTATTTAAAGAACCAAATGATTTGTTGAATTAACAAAACTTATTTTCATAGTATACATTTTGTCGAATTCATAAGTGTATTTGTTTGATTTAACAAAATCATTTGGTTTTAAATATTTGACGAACTCCTGATTTGGTTGGTTTGAATAAAAATTTTGTTGAGCGACTCAGTGTTACAATATATATGAAAATAATTAAAACACAATAGATTAACCTATAAATTGCTGTTCGCTCGTTAAGGCGCACACTTCACTCATTACAAAAGCACATGCGTCGTACTCGGAATCAACAAAATGATTAGAACAAATTTACAAAATCCTGATTTTGTTGATTTAACAAAATTCATTTTTTATTGCACAATAACATTTCTTTGTTTTCACATAATAATTTTATCTAATTAATTTTATTGAATCGAACATATAATTGTGTTGAATAAAACAAATCTGCTATACGTATTGACAAAATAGATTTACAAAATAATTTTTGTTGAATCAACATTATTTTTTTCTGCGTGTATACACACCTTAAGACGGAACCGAATCTCCACCGATTTCTTGACGAAAATCGTCAGTTGTCAAGCTCGAACATTTTATTATTAAAACCTTGTCAGTGAGCGGTCATTAAAGTTCATTACTTAAAAATCAAATTGCGCAGATGTCACACACGCGCTCATACACGTAGAATAAAAAACACCCGTTTTGATGGCAACGATCCTGCACCGTCATCCACTTACAAGTGTATCGACGGAGAATTAATAAAATGCGTCTGTTATTACTAGTCGTTAACTTTCAAACGTTCATAACCATTATACAGGAGGCTCAGAAAGTATTGCATTTACACATCGATCAATAAACATCGTATCAACAATACGCGCCTTGTATTCAGGCGGCACAAAAATCGGTCCGGAGATTGACGTCGAATACGAAAAGCGGTGCCACTGAAAAATCCCCGCAACCCCTGACCTTTGCGTCCTCTACCACGGTCGTCCAAAAATCAGCGTCTCGTTTGTTTTGCCTCCCCCACCCCTCTCTCCGTCCTGAGTAAAAAAAATTCTATCATATTTTGATCATAATTAGATCGAATGAAAAAATCGTCAACATTTGATCAAAATCCATTCCATCCATTATTAAAAAACTTAGGAACACTTGTGAAG
>JABFQC010006081.1:0-11064 GCA_022817085.1 Psilanteris sp. ZL-2020 | reverse complement strand
AATGTTTAAACAAATGGAAATGCAAAAAAAAAAAATAGGGGTCACTTTTTTTTTGTTCATGCTATGAATCCCGTATTCAGTTTTGGACCTTCATGCCTGTGGGAACCTTGGGCCTTAATGGGTTAATTTGATGATGAATAATTAGTAATAGTTTGTAATTATTGATTATTATTGAGAGTCACGAACCGTATGTCATGTAGTAAATAAATTATTAACATCGTGTTTATTTAGTTATTAGATTTTTGTTTGTTTAATTTTCATTCTTTAATCGTTTTTATTCAATTTAATTTGTGTTCATTAAACGGTATTATAATTTCATGAACAAATACTAATTTTTGTATAATTTGATTCATTGCTATTATTATTATATCATTATGTACACCGAAAACTTTATACACATGATAATTTTTATAGTATTTTCAAATGTATCTCACGTTTACTATTTATATAGTAATTTTTCTGTATTGCTTTTCTCTGGGGTATTTTTATTCACATCAGCCATATTGTCAGTAAATGAAAACTGAAGAATGTCTAACCATAAACACTGATGCAGCGTTATGTTTTATCTACTTTACTATCTCATGGTTTAGCGATGAAATTATTTTGTATGTACTACTTGTTATACGTGCAGAATATGCAATGTTTAGGACATCCAATAAGAACACTTTACAGATTGAGATTAATTAATTATTTTATGCGTACGAATACTTTAATGAATAATTAATTAATTTTATATTAGCAACTTTTTGGTAATTTCATTTATTTCAATCTTTTAATTCACGTTTATTTATGATTAAATTTTTGAACACCTTAGTAATTTGATTAATATATTAACAATATATTGAAAATATATGATCCATATATTAATCAAATTACTAGGGTAATGTTTAAATGACTATATTATTTTTATTGGACAAAACAAATTTACAAGAAACGAATACATTTTAATAATTACTTTTGTAACAAACAAAAAATACAAACCCTGTTTGACAATAATAATCGTATATAATAATTTTATGGCATAAGATAAATGACTTTTGTTTATAAGTTTTGGTCGAAAGTTTTCGCGAATAAACTACGAGCCAATATTGTTATTTCTTGATGAGAACATTACTAACTCATTATAAACTTAACTGTAACATTAAACTTTAAAAGGCACAAAAGTTTCTTTTTTAATGCTCAACGTTGTTCTTTATCCAGATGCCAACAAAACAACATGCAATAAATCTAAAAAAAAAACGTATAGTTAAAGTAACATCATGCTGGCTTTATAATATTTGACGTTGTCATCAGCAATCTAAACTGTAACACTGTTAATGGACCTTATTACAATGAGACGAACTAAACAACAGAAAGATCCAGTCAGTCAAAAAAACACAATATCTAATCATCGATGCCTGTTAGGTATCGA
Organism: Psilanteris sp. ZL-2020; assembly: GCA_022817085.1. Classification (NCBI taxonomy): domain Eukaryota; kingdom Metazoa; phylum Arthropoda; class Insecta; order Hymenoptera; family Scelionidae; genus Psilanteris; species Psilanteris sp. ZL-2020. The sequence continues at coordinate 9,653 of JABFQC010006081.1, read as the reverse complement.
TCATACGTCAAATCAAGACTCCATTTTACCTGAATTTAGAATGGAGCCTTGCGTGGGCCGAAATAGTAGTAGAAGTAGTAGACGTAGTATTAAACAGAAGAACAAATCAAATTATTTAAATTAATCTAATTAACATTAATTTCAATTTGTATTATTTAAATCTTAGTTTATTAATCATTCATTTAAATTAATCATAGAAATTGTTAAATTGTTAACCTATTGGAATATTGTTTGCTCTACACAGTTGTAATTGCTTAAAATTAGGAAAAAAAAATCATAGCAGTGACGTTTTGATCATAAAAGTAAGGGCAAAATACAGAATAAATGTCATACACGATGAAATATATATATATGTATTCAAACACAGCATAAGCCAAATCTCAAGGTGGATTGATAAGAAATAAATTCAAAAAATTATAAAGGGTTTAAGTTTTTCTTTCTTTTTCTCCATCGCACCGGGTGTACTTTTTACGGAAGCAATTCAAGGCAGTTTGAAAAGAATGGCTAGAAGCCTATTTGAATATGTAAAAATACGTATACTCTAAAAGGCGAAAGAATATTTTCCCTAAAAACAATATATATATAATTATATGTAATGCGTATAATAATTCGACGTAAGCGTTAGAAATAAATTCAAGATAATACTTTGATAACTGTGAACGAAGCAAACTAACGTAACTGCATTCAAATCTGATGCCGAAATTTGATGCCGGTATATATAGAAAAAGGTATATGCCGTACACGTGAGTAAACGCTTGAGAAAAATATATAATTCTACTGAAATAGCAATCCAATCAGAAGATCCAAAAAATAATACTACAAGGCGTTCGTTCAATCGAACCACCAATCGGCAGCATAGCGCTCATTCTCCATATAGTGTGCATATATATATATATATAATTTTGACAATGACTGTGAAATTGCGCCGATTAGCTCAATCTCATAAGTTTGAAAACAAATAATAATATAATCGTTTAGTTATTAGACTGCATTTACAAATCAGATTTGGACCGACTTAATTGATTTAATGTATTTGCGAATACAAAATAAAACGCGAAAAAACAACGGAGTGGAAAAACAGAAAGAAGAAAGACAGAATAAACGAAAACACTTTTGACAGGTCGAATAATCGCGCGGTTTTGTCGAAAAAGAAACGCGCGTTTGACATAACTTTGTTATTGTCATTTTATTCGCAGTGCTGACATATTGGGGCTGACGCAAGAAGAGCAGATTTTGCTGAACTTGTTTTGTAACAATTACCTTTTTGCTGGTGTACTAAGGTCAGTACCGTCGAGAATTGTAAAAAGTTATTGCGGAAAAGATGAACATGTTAATAATATGTTGCCATGTATTCAGATCAGAGGTATATATATATAGTATATGTTTAAGTATAGTCGAGAGTACTTTACGTTATAAAAATTTAATTTTTATTAAATTAAAATCGCCCGGGTACCGGGCGACGTTAACTTTATCTTGTCGATCGCACTGCAAGCAACGTACACTCAGTGAAAGAAGAACTGGGAATCGACCTGGCAATTTTTCATCGCGATAAACCGCGGAGCAATATCAACAGCGCGCTTTTAAGTACAAAATTGCTTCGTTTGACTAAATACTTTACAGGTTCAAATATCATAAATCCTTAGTCAAGTTAAGCAGTCCATTGTTGCGCGAGCGTTTAATGGAACTCTCGAGTAACAATGAATAAACTTAACAGTTCATTGTCGCGGTCCTGCTTGAGCCGCTTTCAAATATATATACCAGATCCTACTGATACGAGTCAATGAAAGCGGTTATTCTTCCCCGAGAGACGTTGCTTTGTGTAAGTAACGCGGTATCTTTTTATCGAACCAATTTTGAATAAAATACTCTCCTTTCTCTGTGCAAAACTTTGTTCGCTCGTTCAAATGTTATCTATGACTTGTTAATTGAGACTTTATTGAAGCAAAATTTGGTTATTCCTCGCGAAGATTGTCGTGATAATCAAGTAGCTTAACGACGTTTTGATTCGACAAGCGGATTGTTTGGAGATCTTACCAATTCCGAATGGCTTTGGCGGCGATGTGATGAAATTCTCCTCGTTTCTCGTGTGGCCGATGGAGCTGCGCCTTGGGTGCGGCATGTTGCTCAGTTCAGAATTTAAATCCGTCACGCTCTCGGAACGTGTGACGTTCAAAGAATCCATGGACGAATCGAACCGCATGATCTGTTAGGGAACGTTTTATTAATTTGCAATCTTGATGATTATGGTTACGACTGTACGGGGTACCAAATGTATGGGCAAATAATGATACTTGTTGGATGAAGGGGAGTCGTGATTAACTTGACGTTGTAAGAAATGAATCTCAAATTATATTATGGAATTATAATTGTTTAAGTAATTATAAAGTCATGGAAATGTATAATTTATAAATAATATGTATCACTCAATTTTGAACTTTGTTCAAGTTTGATGAAGACCATGAGGGACTAATTATTATTGACAATAATAATTTTTTTCTGTTGGACTTTATTTAAAGTAAATTTTAATAAGTAAATTATTAAATAAATTATTATTAATAATAATTAGTTCCTCATGGTCTTCATCAAACTTGATCAATGTTAAAATTTAATTGATATAATACAAAGGAATAAATTCTTAAGCATTGACAAGCTTTTAATAAATAATATAATTAAACCACACATAGATAATTAAAGAGATTATAAATTAATATGTTGTATTAAACTTTTTGCATAAACGTTGCTTAGTTGTGTATTGATATAAATTCTGAATTTCTTTAATAACAACATGTAAGATATTGATCAGTTTAGATTCACATTTTACAATTTCAAGCGTTAAATATATATTTCTGTTTAATGTATTAATAAAATAGTTGAAAGGTAAAATAAAATGTGTTACGTTATAATAAGAATAGCTAAAACTGTAAAAATATGTAAGTAGCGGTCAATAACTTCATTATTTGTTTGACATTGTCATGCTGAGTAGCATGACAAACGAATAAGAAATAAAGAAGTGCATGAAATAAACAAAAGGCATACAGTGCGTCCAAGACGACGAAGTGGCAGTAGTACCTGCGAGATGTTCGGTACGCTTGCTGTCTTGCGCATTAACGGTTGACCTTGTGCCTGCAATAATTCTTTCACGGCGACACTCTGTCGTAATCGATCCAGAGTCAGGATGCTTTCGACAGCCGAAACACCACGAGTGTATTTTTCTGTAATAAAACGCAAGGCATTTATTAAAGGAAATGATGTCAAAGTCAAAGAGGGATTTGATCGCACTGGCTATGTTAAGAACATTAACTAAACAAAATGATAAAACTATGTCAAGAAGAAAAATATCAATAAGAAATGATGACGAATAGTAATTATATTGTGAAATGTATAAAAACGATTATAATTTAATATTGTAATAGGTTTATATTTGTTTACATTAATTGTAACTTTTACAACTTACTGAACTGAGTATTAATAATTGGTAGTATTATTTTTAATGTTTCATATTTACTGAAATCGTCAAAACTTTTATTCACATTTGTATAAAGTAATCATTACCTAAATTATGTTTATAACATTAACAGAATATTATTTCGATTTTTGAAAGAGTTCTTATTGATTTATACATATGTATATTAATTAAGCTGGATTAAATTTAATCAGAATTTTTTATAATTTTTTTAATTCTTTAAAAATATCAAAAATGTATATCCAGTATATATTTAATTTTAAATATTGAAAGTATATCACATTAATATAATAAATTCGTCAAAAACGTTAACTTGAATAACCAGTCAGTTAATAATTCATTATAACCTGCTATTTCTTCAAACCAACTTCTTGAAAACAGATTTATAAATATTAGATATCTTTGATAGAAAATACTCATAGAATTATTACTTCAACATATATTTTATATTATATTCAATATTTTAGATATGAGTATCAAATCTGTTTCGCTCATTTTGCTATTTCACTTGTGCTTTACCTTTCATTTCAACTCCCATTGTAATCACAAAACATTAAAACTTATCAATCACTCCAAATGAGAGTGAATAAAAACAAAATGGTACAGTTACCGATGTAAGTTTCGCCATCGCATAAACTGCTATCTTCGCCGCTAGCAGCGATTTGCGCCAAGCTTTCTCTATCTTCGAGTTCTTCGCTAGCTTTCGGTATATTGGAAACCACTTCATACGTAACGCCTGTCTGCGACAAGCAATCCGCACGAACGATCCTCTTGAATATACGATCCGTGATGCTCTGTCGTTTGTATATGTTCAGTGCCAATCGTTTGCGCAAAACCAAATCCATTGGAGCCGGATGAGATAAGCGTACCGTCGTCTTCAAGATTAAAAAGACCCGTTCATTCGCTACAAGATATCCAAAGTTCAATATGACTGTATCTAAGAATGTTTCCGTTTTTTTTTGCGCAAAAGGTATTACCGTCAGTGACACGATTTAGATGCACATTGTCATGAATGCTGGAATCCCACGCAGCAATAGCACATACGTCCTTCTCCAGATGTCTTATTATCGGTAGATTATAAAACTTGTTGCCATGTTCTTTTGGTAAAATGGAATTCAGTCCTGTCACGGATACCTCTTCGCCGGATTGGTGAGTCGAAAGATCATCGGCTGGAAAGTAATTGCGTTTTGTCAACTTAATCCTAATTTCAAATGCTGCATGCAGCACCAAACGTTAAATTTCAACTTAAAAATGTATTTAATGAACGTGTTCAATGATGTTCCATTTTTGGTTCAAGAGCAATAATTGTTGATAAAATAAAATTGATACCATAATGATAACATATTTAGATGGTACTAGTCAACATTATTAGAATTTGGATAAATATTGGATAAAAATATTTATTTAAATTCAAAATAGTAAATTTTCATTATGTTTCAAGTTTTCAACTTTATGCACGTTCATTTCAATCCAATGAATAGAATTTTGAGTTGAAAATACCATTGAGATCAAGGAATAAAACTGGAATGTGCGGTTCCATGCCCGACGGTGGGGTCCAATCTGCTGGCGCACCAGGTATGCCGGAACCAGCAGCAGGAACCAGGACTGCGTTTCTTTCTTCCGTGAGATTCACCCATTGATCAACCAAACTTTGTTCTCGTTCTATGTCTTGTTCCGATTTATCTATCAACAAATATAAATCAATCAAAAACCATACCATACGTAGGTTAAATATATGCAATATATATAATATATAATATCGTATAATAACAAAATTATTATTTAAGTTATAAATTGTAATTGCGATTACAATTGTATTAATAATTATAATTACAATAATTAACAATTAAGTGTTTACCTTGTTTATTAATTAGATTCTTAATTTGCTGATGCAAATATTGCCTTCTCCTCGAGAGAGCGTCACTCCATTTTTCACGTAGTATACTTAAATCTTCATCCTGATAACTATCCAAGGGTATTTGAAGACGATTTCTCACAGACACACTTCCTACTGCAATGTTTAATATGGACTGACAAATTATTGGCAAAGTGCCGGAATTTTGCACTGGTTTCACCCGCACCTGTATTCGCCTTTGTTGGCCTTGTCTCAATTGATATATACCGCCTAAATTAGAGAATTTTCATTTAAATCACTCATGTAATACCAAGTTAATTACAAGTGTAAACCATTATTGAAAATACGATTGATGAAATAAGAGAAATAGATTCTAAGATAAAAGTTTGTGCATATCTATTCATCTAACCTGTCCACATGTCTGGTTTGACTACAACTTCAACTGGGGAATATTCTCCTTGATCATTTAGTTCTTGTATTTCTACCCAAAGTTCAATCTTTCTTGTCAACTCCGACCATCGATCAGCCAGTGACCTTGCTTTAGCTAGTTGCTGTTGCTCGACTTCCCACCCTGGTTTACTTCGCGAAAAACCGGCACTTCTATGTCCCCAAACTTCTATGCTTAAAGCACCTTCTACAAAATGATAAATAAACATTTGATTAAAAATAAATTAAATAATTAAATTCGAAAATATCATTGCAATTAAACGAATTATTTATTACTATCATGGATACAGTAAATCAAAATAATGTATCTCTCTCAACACATAGGATGGTGTATATTGAAAAATATGCACATTTATCATCCACTGCATTGATAACGTTATAAATAAAAACAGAAGCACTTTTTTTCACATTAATATTAATTATCAAATTACGTTTTCAAAGGAAGCTTATTTTATAATGAACCTTCCAGCGAAAACAAATTTATTCAAATCAACGTATTTATTATTCATAAACTTGCATTAAAAAAAGTAATAAACATACATTGATCAAACGTTCAATATCGCACGATTTAATTTTTGAATCAAAAGCCATCGGTACTAATTATTTGTTTTACAAAAGCATCCGACAATCCATTAATGCAGATATTATTGCTCTCATGAATTATGAACCAAATAAAAAAAAAGTTGTCCTTATTTCACACGTCCCTTTGCAAGCAGCAAATTTCCTTTATACATATATATTCATATATGTGCATGATATACATATAATACACATAAATTACCAGCGCAATGTTCCATAAACTCTTCAGTGATTGGGACAGTAAAATCCTTAGTATGCTCAAACTTGAATGCGAGGGAATCCTTTTGTCCAGTTACACAATTGGACGCGGGAAGTTCGGTGTTGATAACCGGTGGTACGACAAACAATTCCGAGTATCCCCAGAACATGTACTGACAAAAGACGAAATGACTTAACGACAGCGGAAGGCCGCTCGCTTGTTTTATTGTCACACGGCACGTTATGTGACTCGAGCCGTTGTAGTCCTCCATCTCGGATGAACCCGAGTCGGTCGACGATTCTGACGCCGCTTCACAGATACGGTCCTGAGGGAACTGCCCCGAAATACGGCTTATTTCAACCTGAAGTCGACCCGCGACCTCACCCTGTTGACTAATTATCGGCGTGTGATAATCCAGCCGAACGTCGTGGAAAAGAACCTCCAAAAACACATTCGCCACTCCGATCAAGTTGTGGTTCTCCTGCGACTCGAAGAATGGGTCTTGAGTCTTGCCAGGGATCTCGTCCTGCAAATGTAAAGCATTGGTTGAACTTTCGTTGGTGCAATGACTGAACTTCTGGAATCGTTAATAAAGAATCAGGATCTGGTGGGATTTTTGTTGGACATTTTTAATAAAAGTCAAATTTGAAAATGAATCTTTGCCGAAGGAAAAAGTCGTCCTTATTATTTATTATTGGGTTTAGTTTTTGAGGTGATGAAAATAGAGTGGGATTGAGTGAATTTAATGGGAATCAAGTAAAATTTCAGAGATTAAGTTAGTGGATGCGTAAACTCAGAAAGAAAATAGTCTATTCAGTCAATTTAATTGAGTTTTCAGTAAAGTAGGCCATAACTGAAAATAATCAGTTAGTTAAACTGAAAAGATTAGATATTTTGGTAGAATATGGCAGTCCAGTATGATACTTTAATTAACAAATTCGGCCATATTACAACTTAAGGAGGTTCACTCGAGTGAAGATTTATATTTATTTTATTCCACGCTAATTATTGTTCAAAACAATCTTATATTATTAATATTTGAAAATAAAATATTTATATAGTATAAGTTTGTTAAAAATTAATTATTGGATAATTCCAATATATAATGTTGATTTGTTATTGGTAAATGGACACATAACCAATTATATTGGATCCAGATATGCTGGGACCGTTTCTAAATAAAGATATTAAAAATTCAAATTTAAATAATGATTACTCTGATATTCTACGGTGAAAATTATGGTTATCGCAAAATTAAATTCCTGGTACATTTGTTCAGATATTAAATAGATAATAATAATTTTCTATCATTTCTAAAATACTTTTTTGGCGTTTTCATAAGCACTCATAAGAGCCAATGTTAAATTTCAATTTTTGATAAGTAATTATTTTAAAACTACACGGTCAAAAATTCTGAAAAAAATTACACATCATTTATTTTAAGTTGTTAACATATTGTTTAAGTTTCATTGCATTCTATCATTTTTCAACAAGTCAGGTGAACCTCCTTAAAATTATAATTATTTTAACTAAACCTGAATCTCACAGTTAATTTAACTGAATTTAACGTTTATGACACTAGTTTAACTAAAAATTTTTCAGTAGATCTTACTAAGTAATTTTTTCTCAGTGTAGAAAGAATGTTATAGAGTTGATTCAACTCAATTAATAATTTAAAGAAATTATAAAACTGGATTGAATCTTGGGCCATTTAAAGGCTGACTGTGTTTGTCAATTGCAAAGTTGTATTTGAGTGATTGAAATTGAAGGATATACCGTATTGTGAATTACCTTAACACCCGGCAGCCTCTGACAGTTATTTGGGCACGATTCGTACATGTCTCGCATGTCGACTAATTTATTCTCCAGTTTTTCCATGGACCAAACTTGACTGCCCATATTAATCCTTTTAACTAAAATTGCTGGCTCGCTGACGAAAGCACCTCGCTGGAAGAACACACTCTGTATGTGGCAAGTGTGTTTGGAAAAAAAAGGAAAAAAAAGGAATGGAAAAGAAACCAAAATGAACGAAATCAATAAAATCATAATAAACGGAGGAAAATGCAAAATTGCAACGAAATATAAATGAAGCAAACATAATGCGGTGTAACATAAAGTAACGTAAATAAATTTGTTATATAGAAATAAATCTATGAGATTCGCGCGAATAACTGAATTTGTGTTTAAATAAAATCCATTTGTTTTTGTAATATTTACACCGACGAAACTAAGTGGTACCATTTAAATGGTCAAAAACATTACAAAAAATACTTAAAAATACAAAAACAAATTAAATTTGCAATACATTGCTGTCAATATTATAATGAAAACTATATTGCCAAATTCAATATGAATTAAAGTCTGAGTCTTGGAATATAATATATTCTATATTTTCATTTTTATAAATGTGTTACGTTATGACTTCAAACCATACAATTACAATTATACACCTTATGCAATTGTGAATTTTAAGTGGTAAAGTTTACCATTTAAATGGCAATGGCTACCACTTAGTTTTCTCAGTGTTGAACAATTTACTACATAATATACTAAGTCTTACATATTTGAAAATAATACAAAAATTCTTACATCATCATAAACGTAAAAAATGTCGGCATTACTTTAATATACTTGAAAATAGTGCTACATTACACTGAGAAAAAAAATTTCATCACACATTAGTATATTTATGAACAAAATTATTCTGCAAAAAATTAAACAAACAGTTCTTCTAAGTGCTTCTAACAATTACACACAAATGACTAGTAATTAATTATATTAATATTCATTATACCACCGTTTCCTAATAATAATGTAAAATTAATTAAAAATACATCAATTTTTATAGAAACCGTTTTCTCAGTGTAGATATTAACTTTTGTACATATATTCAACAATTTACTATATAACGTATCAAAAGTGTTATATTCCTGAAAATACTATAAAAATGACTATACCATACACGTAGAAAAAAGTTATAGTGTAATAGTATATTACAGCCGAGGGCGCCACTGCGCCCGAGGCTAGTACGATGTTTTACGTACCGGCGCAGCGTGCTGAAAGTGGAACTATCTGGTATAGAGTGCCGAAAGTGTCAACTTTCGGCACGA